>CABEEJ010003469.1:0-66805 GCA_901482245.1 Timema douglasi | reverse complement strand
TCCCCCCCCCCCCCTACCCCCACGACTACTTAAAATACCCGGCTAATTCCAGTTTTCCCTGATTTTCCCAAATGGTAGACACCCTTAATATGGCTGACGTGATAGATAAACTTTTTTTTACTGATTTGATTTTATTCTGGAAATTTTAGTAAACGTCTATTAAATATTATTTATACTTTTAAAACAATTTTTCTTTTACAAATTATAGTCATGATTTTAATTTTGGCTTTAAAATTTTGAAATAAACTTTACCTAGATTATTATTACTATTTAATTTGTGACAGTAAATTTGCATATCAATCATATTATATTTCTTAACACACCAGACTTCTATACTGGCGGCCGGGGTTCAATCCTCGGTCCCGGCAAAGATTTATCTAATTACCAAACCCTTCCTTCACCTCTGACATCAGGTCTCCACCGTGGTTCGGATTCCACGTTAAACTGTAGGTCCTTCATTTCATCTCACAATCACCCTACCATTTCACATTAGCGTGTGTATAACCCGAACGGGTAGTAAGACGCGGTGCTAATAATAATAATAATAATAATAATAATAATAATAATAATTTTAACACACGGTTGGTATCTGTTAATATGGGGTCCATTTGTGTTTTTTCTTGAATATATTATGCTACCATAGTAAATATGTTGACATATTGAAGCAAAACATCAATTTTTGGGTTCTCAAATCGAATCAATGCTTTTATAAGTTTTACTATACAAATACATGGAATAGTTAAGGAGAAAATGCCTTATAAAATCTAATATTTATTAATCTCTTAATATAACTCTATAAGGAAAACCTCTTTTTGCTTTATGAGGTAATTGTATTATATTTGGAAGAAGGTATAGGAAAGGTGGATAGAAACATAGAAAAGGAACGAACACAATATGGCTTTTACAATGAAAAGAAGAATACAGTTCACACTTCACACCGCTGCCAATGGACAAAGAGGTAATGGATGTTTCTTAAAGAAAATTGATCGTCACCGCCCAATCCCCCGACCTAGGTTTCCACTGCTGCCAATGGACAAAGAGGTAATGGATGTCTCTTAAAGAAAATTGATCGTGAGTGTGAACTGTGTTCTTCTTTTCATTATAAAAGCCATATTGTGTTCGTTCCTTTTCTATGTTTCTATCCACCTTTCCTTAATCTCTTAATAAAGATTCCCAATCATTTGCACATATCTTTAGGAATTGAGGTGTTAATAATCGAGGTATTTTCTTGATTCTCGATCCTCTCAATACCCTTAAGAATCGAGGAATTTAATTTCCCATTTCTAATATTTATGCTTGTCTTACATTCATAATTTTTTCCAAGATTCGGATTTAAAGGTAAATTGGAGATTTGGATTCGTAAAATAATGTATTTGACCCAACTCTAGTCTTAATATATAGTTTTAATTGGTATTATTATTCATGAAAATGTTATAGTTCAATATGGTTATGCTATAATGAAATGAAGACTATGTTATTGCACAGTTACCTCGCCCACAGTTTCAAAGTCTCCTTGGTGCACTAAGAAGTAGTGAAGTATAGCCAGTCTATTTCCCAAGCTATTATCACTTCTGAATGTGACCACTAGGTGTGCTGTAGTTGCTGCTAGAGACACCAAATCAAGTGAGGGCAAGTCCACGGTTGTGACATTGTTGCCAGTTTGAAACAAGGGAACCAAGTGTGTGACGTGTGATGGCATCCCCGGTAGATGAGGAGACGTGAGGATGTGGCAACATGGTTCATGGGACAGGCCAATGTCTAGCAAGTGTGTGAACAGTCCTGGGGCATACACCAGCATGTGTTGGTCTATAACATATAAACAGTTCTATGCAAGAGGTGTTTTAACACATTCAAGATAATTTCAAATTAATTAAACATGTTCATTGAGAAGTCAGGGTGCATCTTAGAGTGTTTCCCCCCATGATTCTTTCTCCGGGTAAACTTTGGTGTATAAACATTAGAAATATAGGAAAAAATATGAAGAACCTTACTCATACATAGCCCATTAGCATAATTAGTACATATGCGTACAACAACAAAAAATTGTAGTAAGATGCAGCACTAAGAATAAAAATTATCTGATAAATAAATAAATAGTATATTTTTTATATAAGGTTGGATGCATGGAAGAAGATTGAAATTATCAATGTTGGAAGATCAGAATTGATAGCAATAAAAATTAAGTGGAAAATTTAAGAAACAGAATCAATAAACACAGGATTTGTGACATCTTTAGTTGCTATACTGATGAGTTGGAAGATTTTTTGGTCTTTATACTGTATGAAATAATATGAAGTAATAGTTACTAAGAAATTCCTACACGTTATCACACATGCAAGAAAACCTTATAATGTGTTGAAAAGCCTGAATTCATAAATATTATAGAAACATTTTATCTGACCTCCATGTAGCACAAAAGTGGGTTTCATGGTTCTGGCATCAGACCAGGGAATCCCAGGCACTACACAGTGTATGACACAGCCATGGTGTAACAGTGTCACGGAATAAGCAAAGTGAACTGTGTTGGACATATCTCCGCCTTCTGCTTGAACAGGGGGCTTCACAGGCTGCCAACACAACAAGATTACATCAATTGTATTTAAATCTATATGTTCAGAACATGGGTTATTAACAGTTTATGCTAAGTGGTGGGGGTTGATAAAGTTTAAAGGACACCCACACAAATAAACCCTGATTTCCTTACAAATAACCTTTAATGAAGGAAAAGTTAACAGATATACTTTCATGTATCCATAGACCAAACTACATGATCCAAAAATTCACAAAAACTATTATATTTTAAGTGTTTTACATAAGCATATATTTCATCCCACTAATACTTCATAATGGTGATTAATTAGTTCTGAAGATTTAAAAGCCGCTGAATATTCTATTGATTTTAAGGTCACCATGGAGATAAATATAAGTAAAGTGCAAGAAGAAATTATAGGATGTATTTCAACTTGGAATTCAAAAAGTGATTAATTTAAGGATATAGCTTAGGACTTAGCTTTATAGTGATAGCTTTTCAAATTTGTCAAAATGTTATCATGTGCTTACTTACCAAACTATCAATCAGTGTCCAACCAACAGATGATAATTTGAGTATTTTATTTGAAAATTCAAAATTCACAAACTTGATGAACATGGACAATGTTTTTGGTCTTATGAAGTGTTTTATTTACACTGATGCATGACAGTATTGAGGACTACCGCACCTGAATTTACTGTTATAGCTCCAGGAAAAAATCAAACCAGAAAATATAGATTCGCTGACAAGTTGGAGATTTTGGATTCAAACATCGACTCACATCTGCATTCAAATGTAATATAATATATGGTACATGACCGATATGGATTTTTGAATCCATCATCTCTCTATGCACCCAGGCCGGTGCATGCAGCAAAAATTATCCAGAGCTTTCAGAGTCATCGTCAGGCATGACGTAGACAATGGAGGGTGCTCCACCAATATCTGTTATGGAGCGATAGAGGTATACAAGCATTAGGAGGGCCCCACAACCCCTTCCTGTTGTGAGGTTTCGATTTCAACTTTAATATGGAGCTGTGCAATTTTATAAAATCCATTAAGCCTAAGTATATATGAAAATTAATCAATAAGTGCAGTGATAAAGTGAAGTTTATTATTAACTAGACCTATAAGGTGGAACAATTTCAGTTGGGATTATTCAGGGTGTTATGCATTTAGATGGCCATCTCTAAAATAGATGTGCATATTTTACAACTAGTAATGTCATTGACGTCACTAACAACCAATGCAAAACAACATTTACAACCTTCTTAAAGTTGTGCACTTTAATGACTGTATTTTAGACTAGTTTTAAGTGCCATCCCGTACTTACATGTCCATAGGCATTGCCGTGTTTAATTTTTTTTATTCCTTTAATTCATTCAGTTTATCCATCCAGGCTCATCAATTAAAATTAGAGCACCTGTCATTTTTCTGCATAATTTGAACCTAATATAACTGTGAGATGAGTAAATGGTCTAAAAACGTGATCATGGAGGTGAATGTCATAACTGACTGTGCTACGGGAGATTATTCCATGAATCCCCATGATTCTATCCCTTCCAGCTTAGATGCATGTAGTTTCCTACCAAGATTCACTTTGCAATGACTATAAACAAAGTGCAAGCTCAAAAATTGAAGGTGGCTGGCGTTGACTTAAATATTTTCCCCAGAAACAGCTATATGTGACATGCTCTTGTGTTAATTCTAGCATTAGCCTGTGCCTGCTCGCTCCAGATGGTAAAACCACTGATATCATTAAGAAAGAGGTCTTGTCTTAAATTGTGTTACTTTATTTCTGTTAGTTAATACAAATATTCTATGTATCTAATCTTAAAATAGAAATAATTACTATATATTGAATTATTTTAGTCCGAAGATACTTTTTTTTATCACCTCCAAAGTTTTCATCATGGAAATATCTACCCAATATGTTGCGTGATTTAAAATTAAAAACTATGGGTTTAGAAACGTCATTGTTTGAAATGGACAAGTTTCTTAAAACTGGCATAAACGTGAGTGACGACACGAACAATATAATATAATAAAAGTTCCTTGACAGGCCGAGTACACAATTTCCACTATATAATTATGATTAGACATTTTCATGTTCCCAGAGAAATAATTGTTTCGTCTCCTATACTGTATTTACAAACTATTAGAAACGTTTCAAAGTTTAGTCAAATTTTGTTAAAATTTAAATTTAAAAAAAAAAAAATGTTTTTTGTAACCAATATATCAAAATTGATTTAAAGTTATCCTGTCATATTGTTTAACTTTAGTATATTATGAAGTTTAAACTCCAATGACATCCTCCCCAATCATAGAGAGATGAACCAAGCATCCCAGGCAGTATAGTGGTCACCTGATAGAGATAGTGATGGCAGATGCACACAACCCCTTTAGAGTCACTGACCACCTGAAGGTCAAGAGAACAGTCGTGTACCCTAAGAGGTACCGGATCATCCTCATACACCCCACAGAGGATACCACCGCTCCTTGGTAGTTGGGGCAGATTCAGAGGAATGTTTAGCTGTAACAACCACAACACGCTGAGCTGATCGGTGGAACAAATGTTATTCTATGATTAAGAGGGCAACAACATTCCCTACACCTCTGGGGTCATCCATAAACCAAATACCTGGCTCTTGAGAAGACAGGAGGGGAAGCTTTAATGTCTACATGGTGCCACAATTCTGAGTAGTGTTAGATCTAAGTCCTTCTTTTGGAGTCACACAAGCTTTCTTATGAAACAATGGCACTCACTCTTGATGTAAAAAGTTAGATAACACAGGTTTGAAGGGGAGAGGGATCAGGTTAATCAGTGGTTTTCAACCTTTTTCAGGGTTTGACCTCAATGTTTGTCTTTGAGACCATCACAAACCATTGATAGCTTACAAGCTCATATCCTAAATTTACAAATTATTATTTTCTCTGAAACTTCATACCTGTCCAACTATCAGCATCTAATTAAACTTGTGGGATGGGTAGAATTTAGAGGAAAAGTACTTTTATTTGTGTGGAAGGAGACGGGGGAAACAGTAGGAAATACTACCACCAGTAGCCCTTGACAGAATTTGAATTCTGACAGCATCACCAACAAAACGAGTGTGACATTAAAGCCCACATGCTTGATTTAATTATTATAAATTGCTTATATAACTACTATATGGATGAGACTAGGATGTCACATAAGAGACTTGACAAGCCTGGCGGGTATTTTGGAAGTTAGGCTAGCAGCACCACTCACCTAAACACAAGACTGCTGCAGCAAACTAAGTCAGCAAGCAACTGTCAGACTAAGATAACCAAAAGGAACCTAAACAGTAACTTAACAGTTGTTATCATTTTAACTACTTTCAATTTTATTTTAATTGGCACCTTCCTATAAGTAATCACTATAACCACTTGACAGTGACATAAAGGCTATAAATTCAATAAACCTGGAGAGCCTACCCAAAATATTCCACGACCCCCAGGTTGTAAACCGCTGGGTTAAATGTATACTTGGTGCTACAAGGGGGTAGGTGGGGTCAAAAATTACAAGACTATAGTGTTACATGGTTTATAGGTGACCTCTCTGAAAGGCCCAAGTTTGAATCCCACCTGGATACTTAAAGTAGGGGCAGGCACCCAAAAGATGGTACACATAATTATTAAAATCTGAATATCAACAATGCCAACCAGTATCATATAGCCGAAAGTAAAGCCCATTCACAATTCTCTAAACAAGTATAAATTCATTAAATATATTAATCTATGTTAGTTTCTATATATTGTAAGGTCTACACAGGAAAGAGGGAGCGAGGGTCCACAAACTAAAGGTTATTTTTTAATTGGATAAAACACAATGAAAACCTGTGCAAGTGAGAGGAGAAGAATGGAAGTAATTAAAGGAGGAAGAATGGTGGAAGGAATGAAGATGGAGGTATTTTACTAAACTCACTCAGCCAGAGGTTGGAAATAAGGATGATTATAATTATGATGATGATGATGTTGGATTTCAAATAAATATATAACAAAAGATTAGTTACTAGTAGGATTCTGCAGATTGAAAGATTGATGAACTAGCAGTTTTGAGCTTCTTGAAAAAGGTTATTTCTTCACCTTGCAATGTGTGTCTGGTGATGAATGACTAATTGTTTACTCTTCTCTCTACTTGTTAGATGTGTTTTACAAGTATTGTGGGTGAGGAGAGAAGGGTAGATGAACAGAGAGGGTATTGTACCATTGAAATGTCAAGGTCAGCAACCTTAAACTGGTTTTGTTGATGAAAGGAAGAGATTAAGCTCTTAGATAAAAGAATATATATTTATATATGTGTGTGTGTGTATATATTTTAAAACACAAAAAACTCAGTGCAAGATGGTATCAAGTACACCTTAGTGAAAAAGTGTACTATAAAAATATTAAAAATCATTAATTCTCTAATTTATTTCTCTGGTAAGAGGTCAACACCAAGTTTCAACAGCCGCACTACAGATGGACAGGGAATGTTTTCTTTTTTTAATATTGCCGAATCTTCACATCTTTAGGAGCATTAAATTTAATCATAATTAGTTTTCCAGTTACTATCACAGGCACAAGAATGAAGTTATCTGTGAAAGAGTTGGGGTACATGGAGTACATAAGCTAGTAGAGGAAGCAGGACAAACATGGTAAGGGCATGTAATGAGGATGGAGTAAAAGAGGATGCCGAAGAAAATGTTGGAAATGGAGTATGAGGGGAAAAGATCACAAGGTAAGCCAAGGAATAGATGGGAGGAGCAGATAACAGAAAGTGTTCAAGTGAGAGGAAAAGAATGGAAGAAAATGGAAGGAGGAAGAATGCTGAAAGGATAAGTTAAGATGGAGGCATTTTACTAAACTGACCCAGCCACAGGATATAAACAGGTGATGACGACTATCACAGTATATTTCAAATTTAATCCTATGATTTAATATGACTTAATTTTTTAATTATTTAAAAATTAACAATTTTTTATTTTAAAACTTAAAATTTTTTTTTAACAAGTATTTGTTTTTTATTTACACAATTAAGTTTAAAAATTATTTATTTTTTCAACCCAAGCTTGACTCGGCTCAATACTCAGGAGCTTCATGATAAACTCACTCAAGAACGACTCGAATCAAAAAATCTTGAGCTCCCAGACCCTAGTTACTAGATACAATGTTGAAAAAAATAGTCAAGTATAGCACAGGAAAATAATCAAGGTATCATATATAATTTGTAAATAATTAATTGTTTATCATCAATTATGTCATTCATGAATCACAGTCTAAAGTTCAAATTCAATTCCTTGATGTCACCTTATTAATCACATGTCACACACCATTGCACATCACTTCATACCTTCAGCACTACCCCCAGCTTTTGTACAGTATGTTACACGCCAAACACCACTGTTCACCAACCGGTACAAGACTACAACTATTCCTAATAAAGTAGATCCAATGCACTGTGTATCGTCGTTCTAATCAGCAATAACTTAGATCAATTATTGATTATATTCATCCAGTATTTAGATCACCATCTTCGGTATGTAGAATCTTACAGCTTTGTGAGTGATAATTTTAGTAGGATTCATATTAGTTGTAGTAAGGAGAAATTTGAATTTATAATACAAGGAACGTACTTGGATGGAACAGCTAATTAGATAAATTGGTACAACTTCTTTGGTCAATTAAACAGTATAAATATGAAACATACCATGAAGATAATTTTTTCAATGAGAGACTAATATGTCAAGAAATTAAGTCAAATAAAACGGGTACAATAACATTTCTAAAAACCACCATTAAGATTGTTAAGTAGTAAAGATCTGAAATTAAATAGCATAAAACAAGGAAAAATATAAATCTAGGCAATTACAATATTTAAGCAGTATCAGATTATAGGTGAAGCTGATAAGCAAAATGAAAAGTAGAAATTGACAAAATGACTATATTAGAGTTAATAATACAATAACTTACAGACTACAAAATTTTGAGTACTTGAGAAAAGATTATAGGTTTATGAAGGTTATGGCTTAACAAAAATACTAGGTTATTTAGTATGCCATATTCAATAATAATTGCACTGTGTTAAGATCAGGAATCACATCTTAGTCTCAATCTGAAGACATGATGATGGCATAATCACCGAAATATGTCGTCACCTAGCCAAAAGTAGCAACAAATTACATAAGGAGAGGTATTAAAACAACACAGATAAGGAACGTTACTTTATTCAAACTTTCCAAACGAAAAATTTCTCTTTTTGGTTATACTTCTTTCATAACAATCAATTACTTATTTGTATAATCTTATATTTACAGTATATCATAACTGAGTAAAGCATAACCTGGATTACACATCTGTTGATTTCTATCAAGCTACAATTAATATTGTCGCGATAGTTAAAACAAGCAAAACATTTTTAGAAACCATTTGACTTGATTAACAAATTTTTAACATTAAATCCTTTATAATTTTTCGATAATTTTGTGTAATAAGGTACGTGTTATGTCTTAGAATCAATTGTAATATGTTTCATGTTGATTTATACGTTTTTTTTGTCTTTTACATGTGTAAGGTACATGAATTATTAACCTAGTCAACTATTTTAATCTTTCCATAATCATCTTTCCACTGTCACTGTTTAAACTACCAAATATTACAGACCATATATTTCTTCTTAACATATTTTCAACTTGTATATTTAATTATTCAACTAATAAGTTCACTATTGTTGGCATAATAAATTAAAATGCTATTTGCACACCCCTAACTATATTATTATGTTTTTATGATATATTATTTGTATTATATATATAATAATGTCAAAGCTTTAACAAGTATTACCATATTAGTATAAAACCCATGTATATTTTTAGTCTAGAATTAATCTAAAGCATAATTTCTATAATTCTACATGCCTGTCCCGATGTTTTGACTAATTTCTTGTCCTGTTCCCATCGCGATATAAAAATTTCATTCCCGTCCATCTGTAGTTTCAAGCAATAGAAATAATATTGAAAGTTAAAATAAACATTATAAACATGGAATTGGAAGTGTTTAAAAAATAAATTTAAAATAAATAATAAGTTAATTATTAGAATTGTTATATTCTGTGTCAAAGATTGGGTAAAAGGTTGATGTGTGTACTCCATGGTGTGAAGCCGCAAGCCAGCCATAATGACCGAGTGGCCACCACCGTTAGTGATGATAGTGCCAACATTTGCAAACAGAGGGTGTCATGTGGTCAGTACAACAACCATCTGGCCATTAATCTCAGTTTTCTAAACCAAAGCTGCTACTTATTTATTCAAGTATCTCCTCATTTGTCCTCACAAGGCTGGGTTTGACCCCGTTCCAGACCCAGTGTCTTACAGAAGAAACTGTGACAACTAGACCTCAGAGGCGATCGGATTCATGTGTGTACTAAGTGAGTAAATACAGTGTGTCCATATTCTGAGTTAGGTGAGCTCTACCATGTTCGACAATGACCTAGGAGTATGTAAACATATGAATGAGAAAATTGTATTTTCAAGAACATGGATATAAATCCTCTCGCAATGGGAATAGTAGTGTGATTCCTTGAAATTCAATTGTGTTATCCTTTTATTTGGATTGGGAAGTATAATTGCTAATAGCCAGATCACCAACAATACTAACCATACTAATAATACAACTGTATTTTAGTTTTAATCCCTATCAACACTCATAATACACTTTTATAAGTTGAATTTTATTTTCTTGAAATATTGAGTATTTCATGCTTTTGATAAACATCTCAATAATTTAGTTTATTATAATGGGGAATGGGAGGGGGTTATTGACCTACTACTGTTTCATGAGGGGTGTCATCATGGAACTGAAGGCAGGAGAGAGTAGGGGAGAGTTCCTCCTCCTTTGGTTCCCCCTCCACACTGGCTTGGGTGCGACGGTAGTGGATGTAGTACAGCGCTTGATGAGTAGGAGCCCATTGGGCCCATGTGAACGCCCGCACCAGGGACTCACTTGTCACCGGAACGTCCAACTCCTTTGAGACAAATAAGGGAAATTAGCTATACAGGATTTAGTCAAAATATATGATTGTGACCTTGTGCCATGGCTAAGATCAATCAAGTTAATGTTAACCTTAACGAAACCACACTTGAGAGACTTTCTGGTTCAAACCACTTTGAGGTCAATGTTTCTAATTGTAAGTTATATATTTATAGTGTGAAAGCCAGTTAGGTATATATAATGTATAGTTAATTACAATTGCAATCCTAGGCACTAATAGCCCTTACTTAGTTTGTAATAGGATTCTATAAAAACAATAAGAGATATACTGTTTATTTTTATTAGCAATGCATTCACTTCCAGTTCAGATTATAAATGTATACACTATTTACGCTAATGTGTTAGTGATGATAAAGTTTGAACTAAGAGGCAGTGCACCCACATTTGTGCAGAGAGAATGGAAAACCATTTAAGAAAAAATTACCATCCTTATTCCCTAAGAGAATTCGAATCCTGATCTCCTGATCATCCATAGTCCAGTATATTGCAAGAGTGACACCTTATACCAGTGGTTCTCAAATTGTGGTCCGTGATACTGTGCCAGGTGGTTTGCAGATGAGAACTTAGAGATAGTATGACTATCATGTACAAGAGCTTCTTAAGAGTATTATGAATGACAGAATAGGTCCACTATAATATTTTCTGATAAAGCCGCCACTGGGCTCTACTATGAGAAAAATGAAGCATACCCCAAGCAGGATGAAGTTTACTTGCATCAGTGAATTCTAAGGAGATCTGCCTTTGTTGCAGCTATAACAGTTGACATTATAGCCATAAGCCTAGACTGCTGAACTGCACTATCACCACAGCCAATCATTTTTCGGCCAAATTACGGCTCTGCTATCAATAATGTTCAGTCCTCATGAGTAACATGCTGCTGGTGTTTAGTTAATGTATGATGTGTTTTGTGATTATTTTATAGTAGTTTTAGGATTTTAATTAATAATTGACGTATTAATCTCATTTTTTTAATTTTTTGATAAAATGGATAAAAGGCTCAAAATTGGTTCAATGAAGTGCAGTGTTGCAAGTGTAAATATTGGTAACAGTAAGCAGAACAAGCGTCCAGATTTTAAATATGAATCTATTTCAGTTGAACCAAATGGCTTAAATACTGTTATTACCCACTATAAACTTTTTAAAAAGAAAACTGTGAACAAAAAATATGGCAAATATATGAAAATGGGATTTTAATTGATTGGCAACCCACTTACACCTGATCCCCTTTGTGTGGTGTGCTATGAAACTTTTTCAAATAAATCCATAAAAACCTCAAATCTTTCGGGGCATTTTCAAACAAAGCACACTGAGCTATCTGGTAAGCCAATTGAATTTTTCCGAAACAAACTGTGCCGAGCTAATTATCATTAGCTCGCACAAGTAAATGATTATATAAAACCCTTAATGTAAAATCTGCAACCCTCCAAACTTGGCTCCCCTTGGAGGCCCCATATTCAAGCCCACCTATTACGTTACGCCAAGATCTTCATCTATTCTCAATTGATTCACTTTCCTAAATTGTTCTTCCATGGAAGAGGCTCTTTAGTCGACTTTCTTATGTTTCTTCTATCCCCTCTCCTTTTTATAACTGCTCACACAGGTGCAGTTTAGTCCCATGAAGACACGGGATCGACTCCTCGGTCCGTCCAAAAGATATAATATCAAGTGTATTCCCGAGCTGTGACGAGCTCGACGTATCGTCCTATCTCTGGACACGCCGTGTGGTCCGACTGCCAGGGTCAGGGCCCTTTTAGTGCTACATTGAAAAATAGTCAACTGCTATAACACAACATCAATAGATGTGACTTCTGTATTGACCGAGTACTGTGTGTATGTTTCTCGCTCGGCCTAGTCTTCCAGCAGCACGACTGGTACAAACAGACCTTGTTGAAGAGCATGGACACCCGCGGAAGGCAAACTTTGGGTCGCGGCAGCTAGCCCTCGCCGCATTGGATTGGGTTACTGACCATCCGCTACGTCAGACATGGTGTGGGTCTGACTCCCCTTCATCCACACTGCACTCCATCCAGCGACTATGTTTATCTACACTTGGTACCAAAGCGGTACCCCCGGCCGACTCCGCGCCCGGTACCATGTTGGTACAATCCGGCACACACACTCACTGTACCGTGCCAATTAGCCGCAGAGCCAGCTGGACGTCTGCATCTGATATGGTGTGGATTCTACTCACTGTCCTCCACGCATCGTTCGTACCAGCCACTCTACTAGTCGACACCGCGTCTTGTACCATTGTGGTACAACCCAGCTCGCACACTCACTGTCCCGTGCCAGAGTGCCGCGGGGCCAGCTGGACTGTACTCGCTTAGAGTGCAAGGACCTGCTTACCAGACTCCACTCTGCCTTCACAGCTTGCCGCCTGATATAGGAGTAAAAAAGGTGTTGTTACTAGGTCTACCAGGGGAAGAAGGTTAGTCACAAGCTAGGCTCCCTAGCTCTTCCTCTGCTCGACGATCTATTTACTGGTGCGTGTGAACGTTCTGGTAACGCACTCTCACTCTGAACCTATTACCAGCTCTTTCAGAGCTGGGCTTCTGTAATATCCAAACTGAGGGCGAGTTCACATGGAGTACTAAAAGTGCTAAGAGTTATGAGATTAGTTAACCTTCGTGTTTTGTGAGATTTTAGTAGATTCCGCGTATATTTTTATATTTATGTGTCACTATATCTGGTAGCCACTAGATAGGTTATTCAGTTGCCCTAGTATGTAGGAACTACATTGAGTACCAGTTAGTGATATATATGTAGTAACGCTGAGGCGTATGGGCGACTATAAGTATGGTTATGATTATTGTGTATGTGAGCGCCTACCCGCCTACCTTGAGTGTGGCCGACATAACTATAGGCCTAATTAGGCGGACCGTTCGGCCCAGTTATCTAGTTAACTGTTGTTCCGAAGTATAGATATGGTCTCTCCGTCTGAGTGCACCAAGTTAATACTCCGCCGTCTTGGCTCCGCCAATTCTGTTCTCAATTTGGTCCCTTTAGACGGGATACTTGCCTCCCCGTCATGGATTTATTGACGTTCTGTAATGTACACCTTCCTTATTCAGTTTTGATTATCTATATTGCTTTGCACTTCATGCGAATGGGTTACATGTGCTAATGTTTTGTTCTTGTAATACAGATATGTGGACGGCTGCCCGAGGCAGTATTGGGCAGAGTGTTCACTACATTATCCGAGCTCTCTAAATGCTGAACGAGTGTTTATTGTTATTGAAAGAAATAATAAGGTGTATTTCACTTTAGCTTGGCTACTTTACGCCTTAGTAAATGGACAGCCAATTTCCAGTAATAAACAGTGATCTCTGCTACTCTTATGTACTGTGCCCTTTGAAAATAAAATGTATGCTTTTCGTGTTACTAAGTAATGTTTAATTGCACCCCACCCCTTCATTCCTGTCATGTAGGGTGCAAAACATAAATTAATGATTTCTACACAAAAGTAAATTACTTGCGCTGCTATGAGTGGAGAAGAGACCAAAAGTACAGAAGCATCATTCCAAGTTGATTTGATCATGGCGAGTACTTGTCAAAGTCATAGCATTGCTGAGAAACTTGTAAGGACAGCTACAAAACTGATCAACAAATATTATGCTCTGAGAAAAGGCAGATAGCAAGAAATCAACTAAATTCCTTTGTTGAATGATACAGTGCGAAGTCAAATAAAATAGATTACCACTCCCTTGAGTACGTCCTAGCAAGTTTTTTTGCTTTGTAACTAGACAAAACCACATACATGTATGATATGTGCCAAATGTTGAAATATGTGAGACAGATATCATGATGTACTGTTTCCAATCTATGGCCGGGTTCATTTAGTAAAATGCCTCCATCTCCCTCTGTCCTTCTATCATTCTTCCTCCTGCACTCTCTTCCACTTTCCTCCTCTCACTCGCACACTTACTGCTATCTGTTCCTCCCATCTCTTCCTTGGTCTCCATTGTGGTCTCTTCACTACATACTTCATATCCATTACTTTCTTTGAAATCCTCTCCCCTTCCAACCTCGTTATGTGTCCATACCATCTCATCCCTGCTTCCTCTACTATCTCATGTATCCCCCGTACCCTGACTGTAGACCTTACTTCTTCATTCCTAATCCTATCTCTTCTGGGGACAGCTAAAATGCTCCTCAAAAACTTTATTCCCATGGCCTCCACTTTCCTTGTTTCTCTTTTATCCAAAGTTCAGGTTTCTGCAGCATATGTTACTATGGGCATGAAGTATGCTCTATACAACACTTCCTTACACTTCAAGGGCGTTTCTCTTTTCCACAGGTCTCTTACACATTTGTAGAAAACCTCTCCCTGCGATCCCTGTCTCACTATACAGTCAACTCTCGATTTTACGACCCCGAGGATAGCGTCCCTCTCGAAGTAACGACCCTTTTTTGAGGAACCGTGAAAAATGTGGGGAAAAAGGTTGAAAAGTTTAAGGAAATCGGCTGTAAAATGTGTTTGTTGCATTTATTTAGGTCTCTGCGTTGCAATTATCTTTGTGAAAGCTGTATTACTAGTAACTGGGGTGGGTCAGGTATAAAAAAAGACACCACCTCATCAATGCCAGCCAATATCACTTGACTCTGTCCACCCCCTCCCACAAGCAAGACAATGTTTCCCCGCGCGCGACTGCCGCTACATCACGCGCCAGGCTTGCTTTTGCCATTGTTATTTCGATTCTCGATTTGGTTACTATTTTGGTTTGATTTTGTGAACAATTTTTGATGACCCATGCTATTGTTTAACATTGTTATTTTGATTTGGTTACGTTTTTGGTTGGATTTTGTGAACGATTTTTGATGACCCACGCTATTTTTTTTTATTTGATACGAACTTATAATTTTGACGAAATGAGTGAAAGGAGTACCTTCTTCAAGAAATATGTAGGTTTTATTTTATTTACTTTTTCACGTATTGTCTAAGAAATGCAATTTTTTCGTATGAAGGTCAGGGATGGAACAAAATCTGTTAAAATTCCAATAACGACCCCTTCGAAATAACGACCCTTTTCCAGGGAACCGTGAAAGGTCGTAGAATCGAGAGTTGACTGTATCTTCATTGCTGCCCCCTTTTGCCTCAATCACACTACCAAGCTAATTTAAGCTCTTTGCTTCCTTCAAACCTATTCCATCCAGTTCTATCACCTTTCTTGGCCTTGTTCTCTGCCTTGTCATCACCATCACTTCACTTTTCACCATACTTAATTTCTTTCCATACTCTCTTTCACTTTCTCATTCCATTCTTCCAGGGGGTTTTTTTGGAAGGGAGGGGGGGGGTTTTAAACCCCCACTTTCTTCGAAAGTTAAAATTTTTTAGCTATTAATGGCCTAAACCATGTCAAAATAAAGGTATAAGAAAATATCTAACACTAGTCCCTTCCATCATTCTTATGTTAAAATATATTTTTACAAACATTTTGTAATTAGGAACAGTACATTGGCTAGGCAACAAGCTGTATATAATAAGGCAAAATGTTGACAAAAGAAATAGGAAGTATTAGTGAGTGTAGACTGTTGGAAGAATATGGAAAGGGGTAAGTCTTTGAAATAAAAAACAACAGCAAAACCTTTCAACTTGAAACTACCTTCCGGTGACTGGCTGGTCTAAGGCACTACTCTCACAATAAAATCGGCTGCTGATGACTGGAAGATCGAGGTTTGAATCCTGGTTGTGTGTACTAAGGCGGTTTTTTCTTAAAAAAAAAGTTTTTCACTCTGCCTTCAAGCAAATGCGGATTCAGTTCCTATAAATATGCCATTCCTAGTTCATAAACCCATTAGTATAAGTAAAGTAGTACATAAGCAAACAGCCCAAACGGATAGTGAAACACAGCGTTGAAAAAAAACTTAAGACTATATGAATCAAAGTTCTGAATACTAATGGCATGTAAATTCAAAGTTTTGTTGGTTTAATGTGTAGTGTAAGCTAGTGATGATTAGTTCATATTTGTTTATCCATCCCAAATTCTAAATTTTGATTGCTAAACTACCAATATTAATTCCAGTAGCCGAACAAAACCATTCCTTTTTGGAAGAAAAAAATCTTTTTAGCAAATACAAACATATCTTATTGTGGTTACAATAAATTATTCTATTATTATTTTATTGGTATTGATAATGTCTATCAAAAGTAATATCTACAAATCATTTTATGACTTGATGTATGAATACATGAAAATAATCTTAGTAGCTTTTGTAACCGTAAAAATGTTTCTTTATATTTGAAGCAAACAATCTACAGGTTTGACGGAAGAGCTGATCAACTACTGAGTGTACAAACACCACCTGGCCAACCCTTTCAGTAGACAGTCTCTGTATATCATAGATATAATACTCGGCCTTCAATATAATTGATCAGGTTGAAAATGCCTTTATGTAAAGTGAATGGGATACAAATAAGCCCAATCATTTAAGCACTCAATTGTGGAATAATTTCCACCAAGCTGAATTTTTGCACACATCTTTATCAAGGTCTTGTAAGTAACGTCCAAAAAGTCTCCATTGATATCATGTTCACTTCAAAAGATACTCAAAGTCAAAGGTTACAAAAATGTTTTTTTCATGGATATCTTGCTTCCTATTGGTCGGACAACAATTATGACTGATATCAAAACTATAGAATGGAAATTTCTATACCAAAAAGGTTTTATAGATATTTCCTGTAAGGGCAACCGTTTTCACATTATGTGACCCACAAAGCATCAACTCAGCAGAATAACAGGAACACACTCATTTCCCCACCACCATCAAGGTAGAATGCATGGCCCATTTTTATTATACAAGGTCTCCTTGGTAGGCTTAATACAAATTTTGAAAAATATTAATTATTTACACAGCAATTATGACTCTTCCTCATCATTGTCTTCAATGTCTGGAACTTCTTCCGCTTCATAGTCTTCAACCTCTGAAATTTCCTCCTCTTTGTCTTTTTCAGCATTACCTTCCTATGATAAATTTAGTGTTAAACTATATATGAGGTTCATTACATTGTTGTTGTTTTTCTTATATATATTTATATCAAGAAAGGTGTCAGCAGAATCAACATCAACAGAGACAATGAGGTATGATTGACCATGACAATGACCACAAACTATGGAGCATGGCAATCCTATTTTTCTGCAGCCACAGCTAGACCCACAACCTTTCATTCATTATAAAAAAATCGATTTGAGAAGTACATCAAGCATAGGTGCTAGTGAAGTCATTATGGGCTTCAAAAAAATATCATTGATTACCCATTCCCACTCTTTAGGGTTTAACTCATTGTCCAACCAAGTTTGTACCTGGTACACACGATAAATATGCTGTTCAGCAGCTCCAGCTGTTGATGGGAGGGATGATCATTTGGCAAGTGTTTTGAGTCTTGTCGATTTAGCAAAGCTCCGGTATCAATAGTTATCAATAGAAACTTCTGAGATTGAAGCTCTATATATTGCCAAAATAAAACTTACTCTGCTTTCCATAATTACTATTGGTGCACAATTTTATTGATTAAAGACTTCTGCTATACGCTGAAAATCTGGACATTTCTAAAGCAACTTTTGAGCTTTTACTTTTCCTTAATTAAAGAGTGCAGATGTCGTATCACATCCAGTGATAGCATGAAAAACTATAAGATGCTCTTTAAATTTAGGGAAATTGTCAATGCTAACATAAGAATATATATTCGTCTCAACTTTTCCTTTTCCCAGATTGAGGAAATTTTTTTTTATGTGAGCGAGTACATGCTAATATAATGCCACAAAGTTACTCTTTCGAGTGTAGTCTTTATGACAGTCAACATGGATAGTAGCTAAATTGACAATATTTAAATTTGTCAATGTATCCATCACCTCTATTAACACTAGCGTCTTTCAAAGCTTGTAAGCCGCACTCAACAACCACACGATTACGGCCCGAGATTAATTTTCCACAAATTAAACCAATACCTGGCATTGGAATTATTGTTTTGAAAGAAACGTCTGAACTCATCAAGAACTTGTTTTACACAGAGATGAAAAGGACACGACATACTTACTGGTTGGGGTATTTCCAGGTATAGGCTGACCCAGGCGACAGCAATGGAATGCAAGGCAGCTGCGACTCAATGTCAAGGGTTATTAGAGGGGGCCCCTTTTATGCCAGTTAACTATCTAATACAAACTTAACAAACGCAGTTCAAATAATGTAGATATTGAGTTCTCATATCCTAATTGTCTTTCGACCAATAGAAAGCGAGCTATCCGTGCAAAACAATTTTTTGTGACATTTGACCTTGAATATTTTTCAAAGCGAACAGGATATTGATGGGGACTTTAAGGACGTTACTTATAACACCTAAATAAAGGTGTATGCAAAAATTCAGCTTGGTGACCCTTTTTTCTTTTTGAGCCTTAAATAACTGAGCTAAATTTTGTAGGCTGTGGTGGTCTTATCTTTTCTTCAAGCATTAATTTTTAAGCCTCCAGCTTCATTGGGGATATACTAGATCAGCTTTAAATCGCCCGGACTAGACATACCTTAACCTACTTTAAGGGAAAGGACGCTATGTATATTTCTAAACTATGGAAAATATACACCTAGCAGCACAGTGTTTAAATCCCTGCCTTAATTTACCATAAAAAACACTCTAAAAGGTTGATATAGAAGTTTATGGTTAATTATTTTTTTCTAACCTCTAGCAGTTGGGGCTCTGTGCCCGCCCCCCAAAACCCCCTGATATGTTCGACTAGCTATGACCTTGCCTGTAGCTGTTCCTGTACTTCCTCTACCTTTCCCCCATACCATCAAGTCATCAATGAACATCATTGCTTTCATTTTCTCCTGACTCAGTTTCCCTGCCACTATATTCATTATCATTTCCATCACCAATACAAATAGTAATGGTGATAGGGTACTTCCTTGCTTTATTCCGTTTGTAATTGTAACCACTCCATCCATCCTCTCTCCATCTTTATACAGCTCACATTATTATCATACATATTCCTTACCCTTCTAACCACTCCCTTTCTTTGTGTGTGTGTGTTGAGATAAGCAATGATGGAACACCCACTATGTGTGGAGTAAGGAAGGGTGTTGCTATGCGGGTGAAAGAAGTTACTCCTGAATGCTATGACTGTTCCATTCACAAAGAAAAGTCAGCTGTCAAAGAAATGCCTCTTCAACTGAAGTTTGTTAAATTGTGAATGTTGTAAATACAATCAAGTCACAACCACTAAGTGTTCAATTTTTCAAAGTGTTGAGTGAATAAATGGGGAGTGAGTTTAAGGGTTTACTTTTCCACAAAGAAATATGCTGGTTCTCAAGAGGAAAAGTCTTCGAGCTGAGGGATGAGATAAAACTATTTCTTCACAATACTGACGAGGTCAGTAATACATTCAATGCCTTTCACTTCAAGGGGTGCAATGTTACTATAATTCATTCAAGACCTAAGTGTACCTGGATGACACCTCGAAATGTTACTAGAAGTAATCCCTAATATATCACTAAGCCAACAGCTGACATCTATCACTTTAGATAACTGTAATGAAAACAGATGGTAATATATTAATGTAATTTAGGCCAATATTATTTATATATTTATTTGAGGGCGGACACAAAGTTTTTTAATTGTTTTATTCCACTTAAAAAAATATTCACACCACTTTTACAAAAACTTCTAACGAACATAGCTTCAAAATGGCGACTGACGAGTTTAAACCATATGGTTGAACATGACGGTAAACAAGTTTTTTACAATGATGCAGAGACAAAGTTTATGAAAATATTTTATTCAATTAAATAATTCAAAATAAGATAAAATAATCATAAAATCATTTATTTTATGTAAAAACCACAACAACAATATTCTCTTTTTCAAGTAAATATGATGCCTTTATTAAAAGGTATTGATGTGTGCACTATATTACACAAAATCAATAAGGTTCCAAAACGAAGAATAAGGACTTTTAATTATGTTTAAAATATTGTTTTAAGTTGGATAAAAAGAAATTATTTAAAAAAATGAAATAGTATGAGAAAACTTAAGTTTACGTTATTTTAAATGTAATATATAACAGGTATTTAAAGATCTTTACATTTATAACAAAACAGTGATCTTTTACAAGTGTTGGCAACCCAAAACCTAAACATATGAGTTTCGAACTGTCATCCAGGTAAAAACCTATCATGAACGGACTTTACTGCCTATGTGCATGACAGAATATGAGCGTTTCTCCAGGAGTCTGAACTATGGTGCAAACCACTTGATCGCAAAGAGTTGGAATCTTTACTTATAGTTGACGATTTTGCGCGCTTTATGAAGTAAGAATTGATGATGTAATAGTGGACACATTCAAGCAGCATTTCAAAATGCTTCAACGGAATATTAAAGAGTACTTTCAAGAGCCAGATGCAACCAAGGAGTGGATTAGAAACCCATTTGCCACAATCTCGCCAGTTGAATCATTAGGTCTACTAGCATGTGAGTTTGACAAGCACATCAAGCTAGCTCATATGGGGTGCTGAAAGTCATTTTTTAGAAAAGTCTCACCAAATTTTTGGGTTAGTGTTAAATCTGATTATAATGAACTAACCAACAAAGCTAACAAGTACCTAATGCCATTTTCAACTACATATAATTGCGAAGTTGGATTTTCTACTCTTATAAAAATGAAAAATAAGCAGAGCCTATTGGATGTGGAACATAACCTATGGCTCAAATTGTCCATGTTAAAACCAGATATTTTTGAGCCTGTGAGAGATCAGAAGCAGCACCATTCTGCTCCTTTGTTGTGAAAAAATTGAGACTGAGAAGGTTTGATTTTAAATTGTTCACTACCTATTAATCTTACTATATAATATTTACCAATTTTTTTCCTTAAAACCAATTTTTATATTTAATAATTTTGTAATGTGACCAAATGTTACACATTTAATTTAAATGCTCTGGACATTTGACTAGCTTACAAAAAAATAACTTTTATTTGTATGTGTGTTTCCATTTTTTATTGTTGTACTGTGTACCACAATTTTGAAATGGGGATAGTAAACTAAGTAAGATAGATTGTTGTATTTTACATAATACAGTAACTCTCGCTCGATAACTCTTACAAAAGGGGGTGAGGATATTTATGAATTATGAAAAGTCAGTCTTATAGAGGAGAAATAAAATTGTGCCTAAGGAATAAAAACTAATACTTTATCTAAAGTAATATTATACTTTGATGTGATGAGGTAAGCAATACCTATCAAATAAAACCCATACACAAATAACACAGCTATATACTGAAATGGGAAAGTTGAGATTACAATAGGCCTAAAATACTTGCAAATCATCTACATACTGTACTGTATGTGCTGGGATGAGATGGGAGGGGTAGTTGTGCTGTGTTTCAAGATCTCCACCAGCCCCTTGCATTACACTACTTCTTTCACATTGTTAGCCTACCAGCATGCAGTTACTATACAAATTTTATTTTTGGAAAATTTTGTTCAATATATATGATAGGTTTACCATTAATTGATATTTATCTGCTTCTCTCAGTGATTGCCTAAACATTTTAACCAAACAAAGTTGCTGAAAAATTACTGATTGGCCATGGAAATCAAAGCTTGCACCTTTGACTTTAAGTGCCAATATTATCCCAATGAGCTTTCCTGTCTCTTCTTGTGGCCTGTCATTCTCCATTAATTAAGAAGTTGAGTCTCTATGTGGAATAGTGAGTGACAGCTAATTAGAGCCATCAGCAATGACTTTAATGATGCAGGGCAAGTATCTTTACAATTGTGTAATTGATCGATTTGTGAATGTGATTTTCAGCAACTGCCGCAATACATGTCTAACATAGTATAAATGTTGGCAAACAAGTCAACATGGGTGTGATTGCTAGTAGATTTGTCAGGTTTATCATGTTAAATGTGTCGTTACTAGTTAAAATAAACTATCAACCACTCAAATGTAGTTGGTAAATACAAAGAAAAAATTAACAAATAAGAAGGACTACTAGAAAAAATATCTTATTAAAACAGATATTTTAATTGATTTCAAACTTACTTTGGTGGCTGCATAGTCTAACACACTGCACTCTCAGTAGATTAGACTGCTGATGACCGGGAGATCGTGATTTGAAATCTCGGTCGGGTGTACTGAGGGTGGTTTTACCTAAATTGTTTTACACTCTGCCTCCATGAAAATGTGGTTACACTTCCTCCAAACATCACCTTCTCAATTCCTAAAAACCATTAGCGTAATTAGTACATAGCATATAACCCAAATAAGTAGTAAGACACACTGCTAAAAAAAAATTCAAAATTAATGTGAAGCATTGTGAACAAAACATTATATATATAATGTTTTGTTTGCAATGCTTTACATTTATATATATATTAATTAATAATTAATTAATAATTGATAAATATACGTACAAAATAAGAGAGCACAATGTTGTAGAGACCATTTTAATAGAGTTTATTTTATCACCGCGTCTTACTACCTGTTTGGGTTATATGCTTATGTACTAATTATGCTAAAGGTTTTATGGATTAGGAAGGTTAAGTTTAGATTAAGTGTACCCATATTTGCATAGAAGGAGAGTGGAAAACCATTTTGGAAATACCACAATCAGTACATCCGACCAAGATTTAAACCTTGATCTACCCATCATTGGCACTCTAGTCTACTGCGAGAGTAGCGCCTTAGACCATTCGGCCACCGTAACGGGTACTTATTTTTTAATGTTAAGAAGTTGTAAATTATATCCGGTCAGGTCTAATATTGTCACAAGTATGCACTAAGGAAATTTACAGTTTTCCTATAGTTTTTGAGGTTTTTTACAGGGTGCAGAGAGGCTAGAGATATGAGTGAGGATAAGCTGTGGTACAGTCTACCATAATTAGAACTTTGACAGCCTAAGTGTGTTGGATGTGTCACTTAATCAAGCAATATATCTCTATAAGGAAAACCACTTTATTAGATAATTACAATATATTTGAAAGAAGGTACAGGAAAGGTGGATAGAAACATATGAAAGGAACGAACACAATATGGCCTTTACAATGGAAAGAAGAACACAGTTCATACTTCACTATGTTTTCTCCAGTATGGATTTGTTTCGATCACTGGCTTACTAAGCCTATTGTAGCCTACACACGAGTAGCGAGGCTGCCGCTTATAAGTCCTAAGGAGGTACCCGTCATTTGGCCTAAAGTGCAGACCAAATTACTTACAGACCAATTGCCTTTAGGCCAAATGACTTTTAGGCCATTAACCTGTAGTACCTACCACTTTTGTATTTTGAACTTTTTGCATTGACAAAGTTTTGTATTAGTTTTTGCAACTTATTTTACCATAAATAAAAAGTTTTGTACCTGTACCCTTTTTGATTAATTACTATATACACATGGCCACTCCAATTTAATAATTTTGTTTTATTTTGAATTTTGAACTTTTTTCAATGACAAATTTTTGAATTAGTCTTGAACCATTTTGTACCACAAATAAAAAGTTTTGGACCCGTACTCGTTTTGAGTAATTATCATATAAATGTGGCCACTCCAAGTTGGTAATTTTGTATTATTTTGAATTTTGAACTTTTTTCAGTGCCAAAGTAAATTTTATCTGTCTTTCTGTGTAAATTTGTTTATTAATTTTGTTAAATGAATAAATCAACCAATAATTTTTTTACAACTATATTAACTTAATCGAGTTTGCCCACGGCTTCGCTCACATTAAGTTGGGTAAATTAACTCATTTCTAGCTAATCATCTAAACCAGGTTTTCTCAAACTCTATGCACTTGAGCCTTACATGAACATTAAAAGTAATTGTTAAGCCTCTCTTTCTTAGAGTAAAAATATTTTTTTTACGTTAATATACGAAAATGGGGCATTTATTATTTCATTGATTTCTTTATTTTCCTATAGGAACTTTGTAAAAGTTTATTAAGGATAGTAAGGTTTTGTAAAATATTCATAAAATGTCACATTTGTTTTAACATTTTATGACGGAAATATTATTCATGAAAAATATGTACTTGTCATTTTAAAGAATGAGTTTTTTTCCTATCACAGAGATGGGTCATGTCAGCTTCTAATTATATAACATGCAAAGGAAGGCCTTTTTCAACTGCCAGTCAATTCTGTAATTTAAATTATCATACTTGTTGAGAAATTACTTTCATACAAATGTATGTAGATTCAAAGATCAAAATTAATTTTAGCGCTTCATAACTCAAACAGAATATTAATTTTTACAGCCAATCAGAATGTAGCAAGTTGAAGGAAGTGAAAAATTGGTTCACAGATAAAACGATGCTGCGCCTCACCTGAAATCCCCTCGCGCCTCACAGTTTGAGAAACCCTCATCTAAGCCACCAAAAACACAATTTCAGACACTAAATAGCTGAAAAAAATACCTACATTAAGGGCACAGCTGCAAGCACGATAACAATAGCTCTTTTACATGAAGGTATTGTTGCAATGAACACCACAATAAAATTAAATGTTTAAATTTACTATTTAAAAATTAATTAATTTGAAAGAATCATTCTAGTAGGCGCCTTAGCTTATCAAACAAATTGTTCTGTTAGTAATTGTTTTTATTTGTTTTAGAAATCCCCCCCCCCCCAATTATCATTTTTCTAACTCCCATTTAAACACTTATAGTTTTAGGACTTATTTCGTTTTCTATTAGTTGTGCTTCTACCTGCTATCCAAATTTTAATTTTCTACCACATTTAAAAAAAATTTTTTATAGATTCTTCCCTCACCCTTAATTTCCTGGAGTTCCATTTTAAATGTTCAGACTCAATAGTTATTTGGAAATGTGCATATACCGGCCTGTTAAATTTCATTTTTATATCATATTGCATTGAGACGTTGTTTCTATTGGTTTAGTAGATTTAGAACCTCCCAGTCCTGCAACCCCCTTTTCCCAAAACACTAAGAAATGTAGAGTCTAGTATTATTATTTTGGCTATTTGGAGTTTGATTTATCTCTACCTATTTGCATTTTTTAAATTTTATATCTCATCTCAAAAGGTTTTTTTCTATTATAGTCCATCACCACTATTTTCCAGGATGTCATTTTAAATTATTATTATTATTATTATTTAAATGTTTATTTGTTTTGGTTCCCATACCTGCTTAACAAATTTAAATTCTTTACCACACATAGAGGTAATTAATAAATATATGTTATTAAACTTTTTTGATAAGTTTAGCTTTCCTATTTTAGTTTAATTACTTTGTTTCAATGTCTGATCACCACAACATAAGCTAAAGAGTAGACCTTGATCTTAAAATCAACAAATGAATTACTATCAACGTTAAGTTAACTGCATCGTGATTGCTTCCATTTAAACACACAAAGAGATCCTTTACGTTAAGTAATGTTAAGTTAACTTTAAGTAAATGTTAAGTTGATCGTGAACCCGGCATAAGTGATCGTTTGGACGCATGGCAACTACATAAAGTTTGTCATTCAAACAAATGTAATCAAGTTTTAAGATACCTTATTCATTATAAGTGTATTATTGGCGGACTGTAAACAATATGGATGATAACTACATATTTAAATATATTAAAGATTTTATTCGTATTTGTACAATATTACCTGTAAAATTGAATTGTATATCCTTTAATGCAAATGTTTCTTCAGGCATGAGTGGTATATTATTTCAATATTTTCAAACAATAACACTTTTATTCATCAGAGACTTGTATTCGCATAAGAACATTGAAAGAAACCATTAAATTTTTTCCCCCCACAATTAAGTAGACAATAAACTTGAGGGTCACGCTTTGTTCCTTGGCAACGTGTATGTTTATTTCCATTCAGTATAATATAAAAATCATTGATATAACTGGATGGACATCTGTGACTAAAATTTTCAAGCTGTCGTCTACACACCATTGTGTAAGAGAGAAGAACACTTTCAGATATATTTTTCTCTCTCACACACATACAAGGCAAAGTGGAGACATCGTTAATTTGTATGAATATATGAGATATGTCAATGTATGATTAGTTACATGAAATAAATGGTACGGAATTAAGATCGAACTTTCCCGCTCTATTGTTTAAAAATGGAGATTTTTACTCAAAACTCATAATACATGTGAAACTAAATTATATACACTAGAAAACCCAAGCATAAATTGCACTATACTTACGTAAAACATCTTCTGATTCCCGGTTTTAAATTTTATAGTTTTATTTATAAAGAATGTCCTCATTTGTATGCTTGGACTAATAAAAATGATCGATTTGGGTCCCCAAGAGTCAACACTTCATACTAAAATTTCGAATTCCGGTTAAAATTTTAACATTTTATTAGGTGTTTCACATCTTCAGGCTTTGCTATTCAATTTCTCATTTATAAATTTTGACCAATAAAAAATGTAAATATTGACTATTGAGTCTAAAGTGAAGGAACTAGATAGATCATTGTTGCACAAACACAGAGGCTTAAGGAAAAATAACAACATTTTTGAGATACTTAAATATATTTAATGATTCTATGGCATTACAGAATTATTGCATTAAAACTCAAGTGTTATCTCTTTACAACTAAATCTCACAAAAATGTATTAATATATTTGCCAATATCTCAGAAAATATTGGTTTTATAAAAATATATTTCAAAAAAAGTTATGTTTAATAGTACTACAGTTTTACAATGATAAGTTATTTAGTATTACAAATATTTGTGGAAATACAGAAATTTCCGATTCTATAAAGTACCCTAAAATTTATTTTCACAGGAAAATGGAAATAGCCATTTTATTTATAATCTTAATCAACTCCTAAATACGAATTTTAATCAAAATCGGTTTTTTCTCTTTTCACTTTTTTATTAATCTATTCCTAATTTCAGGGTTAAACAGACACACGGCATTGCAAAAACCACTTTTTAGGGTTTGTGGGGTAATGAGACGTCGACATTCATCAAACATTTCGGGTGTTCAAATAGTAAAATATATATATATATATAGCTACGTATAGCTTGAAAGTTTTTGGTTTTATAAAAATATGTTTCAATTAAAAGATTTGTATTATATTTAGACCTACATATTTGCAATGATAAGTAATTTCATATCTCTAAGAGTTACTGAGATATAATAAATAATAAGAATTTATGCTTCAGACCAGAACCCTTAAAGTCATTTTGCCGAAATATTGAGAGTATCCATTTAGTTTGGAATATTTACAGATGTTCATAAATGAAATTTAATCAAAATCGCAGTGCCAATTTTGAGAAAATCAACTTTTTCTATTTTTTTCCCTTCAGTAAACTACCCTTAATTTTAGAGTTAGTTAACCAATTCCAAAAACTCCTCGGGGCAACCCTATGAAAACCCTAGATACCAAGTTTTAGCCTGATCGGTAAAATAGTTTAGGCTCTAGTTGGAGGTACAGACGGACAGACTGACAGAAGGAAATTCAAAAAACACTTTTTCAGATTCGAGGGGTCATGAAACGTCGAGATTCATCAAAATCTTGAGTTTGATTTTTTTGACTCACAATACTTTCTCTACCTATAAGATAGCAAGAAAGTAAAAATATGTTCATGGAAAGTTAATAATGCTTTAGTCCAGTAAATTTAGGCGAAAATCGAGTGTCACTTCAGAAAAATGCCAAATGAGTGAGCTAAATACTGGTTTCCACTTTCACTTTGCTTTTCTAAATAATTTGTCAAACGTCTCCATCATTCAATTGTATGCATACAATTTTACCGCGCGTAAACAGTGCTTAAAAGTGTTTTTTTATTGTTTTCCCCTAATATCATCATTCCTATTAACTTTATGACTATGAGATATACTAACAAAGAAATAATATCAGAAATTTATATACAAAAAAGGTGAACTACTGTGAACTACTTATCTATTGTTTTTGTTTGTAGAATTAAGATTATACGTTTGTTGGGGTAAAGCTGTATGTAAGAGATATATTAAAGTTTTTAGAAATATTGTAACTATCGCCCATCAATTGTGCTATATAAATCCAGATGAAACAACTAATAGTACTTTTTATTTTCCGAAGATACCCGAAAGTTTTAAATTTGCATTTTAGGCCAAATGACTTTTGTGAGGTTAATTTTTAGGCCAAATGCCTTTTAGGCCAAATGCCTTTTAGGCCAAATGCCTTTAGGCCAAATGATGTGCCTCTGTCCTAAGGTAGACCTCTTGGTGACAGCCTTCCCTAAGTAAGGCTATGGGTGCTGATGACGACTTAGCTCATCTTCACCAACCCTCTCACTCCCAGCCCATCCACCTGGGAGCCAAATGGTCAGACCTTGTTCCAAGCTCGTTGGTTTTGGCCCCGACCAGTCTCCTGTCTCTCGTTTGCACCTGACCTGGTTTTCGCTGGGGGTCCACCCCAACCTCCACTAGGTTACTCAGATCCCGGGGTACACCACTTGGCGATGAGAACAGGATTAAGTAGGAGAGGCTAAGCGGAACCCACTAAATAGGCTCCTTGTATTGCGCATCACTACCCTGTTAGTAGTTAGCTAGTGGAATGAAATTTAGCATGGAAAAGTGTGAAGGGATGAAGCTATAAGGTTAGATAGAGTAGAGCTGAGAAAAGAACAAAATGTAAAAATCTTGTAAGCATGATTGAGGAGAAAGATGGAAATACAGAGGATATAATGAGAAGAGGACAGCTAGGAGAGTTGTTCTATAGGTGTGTAAGAGTGAAGAAGATAAGTCCCTTAGAAGTGTAAGGAAGTATTGTACAGGGCATACTTTGGCTATATCTAAATAGTCTTCTTCACACCCTGTCGACCCTTGACGTTCACTTGATAGTTGCATTGGCAATCATGTGGTCAGGCATAGATTCGTACAAATAGTCATGAAGTGTACCGATGCACCCCAAACACACCCTTGACAAGTACGTAATGCGGTGTTTGACTGACAATTGTTTATTTTTTCATCTGTTAGAGATAGAGCTAATAGAATGATGTGAGCTGTGATAACGGGCTGATAGATGACGTTTGAAATAATTTCAAGCTCATTGGTAGGAAGCAGCACTGTGGACTCAAGGGTGTGGAAAGGATAGTTTGCTGTCCAAATAGCCTGTTGCAATCTTCAATCTCAAGTGCGTGATAAGTGTACAGTCATCAAGTCTGGATCAAGTCAAGTGTACTTGACTATTTGGATACAGCCTTTGTAACCATTGTCCCATATGCAGCAGAAACATGGACCATGAATTTAAGAGAGACTAGGAGAGTGGAGGCCAATGGAATGAAGTTTGTGAGGAGCATGTTAGCTGTCATGAGGAGAAACAAGATTAGGAATGAAGTTATCCTAGGAAAAGTTGGGATACAGGGAGTACATGAGATAGTAGAGGACGCAAGACTGAGATGGTATGGACATGTAATGAGGATGGGAAAAAAGAGAGTGCCAAAGAAAATGTTGGAAATGAAGTATTTGGGAAAAAGACTACAGGGGAGGCCAAGAAAGAGATGGAGACATTTTACTAAATTGACCTGGCCACAGGCTTGATGATGATGATGAGTTCACACTTAACATTGCTGCCAATGAACAACGAGGTAAGTCTGCCTTTTGAAGAAAATCGATCATAACCGTCCAGTACCCTGACCTAATAGGCACCTCACTGTCAAGTGGCAGCAATTTCAAGTGTGATCTGTGTTCTTTTCTTTGAAATAATCAAAGAATAATATTTTTTATATAAAAAAAAATAATTAAACTTACCCAATGACTTTCATCAACTTTCTTCAATTGGACATGGTTTAGTGAAATTGCTGAAATTGAAATTTGATGTGTTAATTAACAATTCAAGTACAAATAATCAACAAAAATAATGGTAATCAAGATGTAAAACCCATTTTATTAATATATTTTAGTGACATCATGCCAATGACTGTATCAACTAATTTTATCTAATTTATAGGAAAATGATGAATATAATGTATTTTAAGGTAATACATGATTAGTTGAGAGGGAATGAACACCCACAGAGTAATCAGCCGGGACTTGAGCCTCGAACTTTTGGTAGTATGTCAGAAGTTGTAGCTACTACACCAACTATCCAAGGGATTTACCAAATTGTAATGTGTTAAATCAATAATCGTTCCACTAAGGGGTAGGCAAGAAACTGTATATAGGTTAAAAAGAAACTCCATACTAAAATCCATTATATTTTTGAAACATCAAAGGAAATTTTTGTCTTGTTCTCGGGTCTTGATATTTTTTCCTATTCTCGCCTCAATACCGTCTCGAATTGAAAAAGTGGTTCTTGCACGCCCCTAATAATGATTTTTTTAGAAGTCTATTCATTTGTCTTAGATGTTGTCTCTTGTGATGCAGGACTCATTGTTTACTCTTCTCTTTAATTGCCTGGATGTTGTTTGAGAATTGTGCTTTTTTTTTTGTTAACACCACGTCTTACTACCCATTCAAGTTATGCACTTATGTACTAATTAGGCTGATGGGCTATGGATGAGGAAGGTTGAATCTTGAGAAAGTGTACCCATATTTGCATGGAGAGAGTGGGAAAATATTCAGGAAAAAACATCCTGAGTTCACTCAACCAGGATTGAACCGCAATCTCCCTGTCATTGGCAGTCTAGTTTATTGCCAGAATAACACCTTGGACCATTTGGCCACGAAGCTGGTAACTGTGCAACTGGGGTGGAAAAGAGTGAGGGAGGAAGAACACAAGTTTAGTGCACAGACATCTGACCATAGGAATGTAGTTACGGTCAGTACACTGAACTAACAAGTTGTTGAATGTAAGAGGTTAGGAGCCAGAGTTTAGAAAAGCATCTCCTTGTTGGGCTGGTGTAGCACAGAGCTGAGTGCAAGATTGTATCAAGTACATTCTATTTCTTAAAACATACGGATTTAATTTTCTTCAATACTGATGATTATGATGATGATGATACTAGAAATGATGATGACTATGATAATAATTATGATAGTAATATTGATAATGATAGCACTAATGATGATGATCATGATAATAATAATACTAATAATAATAATAATAATAATAGAAATATGGTTCTTTTTTCTGGGAAAGTGTCAAGGTCAGCATCAAGTACACAGCTGCACACTAGATAGGAAAGGAATTGGTGGATTGTTTAAATTGGTTGAAATCAAACACTTTTCATGAATATAAGAAATATCATAATAAACCATAGTTTTTTCATTTGCTATCACAAATGTATTTAAAAATTAATATTACTTATCATAGCGCAAACTATTATTATTTTAACATTAAGAAATCATCATTTTTATTTCCTCATTATCCTCATAATCAACTGTTTCCAGCCTGTGGCCGGGTCAGTTTAGTAGAATACCTACATCTTCCTCTTTACTTCCCCCATTCATCATCCTTTAATCGCTTCTATTCTTCTCCTTTCCCTTGCACATTTACAGTTTTCTCCCTCTCTAAGAGGTTGAACTATTATTCTATTGTCAATCTAAAACAATTTACTTCGCCCAGCTACACTAAATAAACTTCTTCAAAAACATATCACTGAAATATGATGAAAATTGAAATTAAATTTAAATACAGTAGTCTTTCAGAAACTCGACACTCAATAACTCAACATTCTGGGTAACTTGACATGTGCACGTGTACACAATCTAGGGTCATTCAAATGTATAACCTTTCAGTTTGTTTGTGTAAATCGAATGGAACAGTCATGCTGTTTTTACAAGTGCTGTGTTTGTTAGTTTTTCAATTCAGTAACGTGTTATTCAAATCAATATAATATTATATGTACAGTACTGTACTGCATTTCTGTATATTACACATATTTATATATTATTATTGTTGTTATTGTTATTATTATTATTATTATTATTATTATTAGCACCGCGTCTTACTACCCGTTCGGGTTATACGCACTTACGCTAATGTGTAATGGTAGGGTGATTGTGAGATGAAATGGAGGACCTACAGCTTAACGTGGAATCCGAACCACGGTGGAGACCTGGCATTCCTCACATTCACAAGATGTCTTGTCAGAGGTGAAGGAAGGGTTTGGTAATCAGATAAATCTTTGCCGGGACCGAGGATTGAACCCCGGACGGCAGCATAGAAGTCTGACACCTTACCCCTAGACCATCAGGTCACCCTATTTATATATACCATTATATTAAAATGCAATATATTGTACTGTATGTATATTAATGTGACTGTACCATACAATTCTAAAGTAGAGTACAACTGTACCTATAATAATCAATACTGTACTGTTATTCATTCTTGTTTAGTAAACATGCATCTTATGCAAGTTTATTCGTAAAGCCTGACATTTCAATAACTTGACACCAGCTCGGTCCACATTAGGTCTAGTTTCTGAGACTCTACTGTACATTGAATTTTAGTTAATTGGGGTAGCCATTTATTTGGGACAAAGTTTGAATGAAAGAAACAAAGCAAATATTTACCATTAATTCTTTTTTAGCTTATTTGGGTCAACTCGTCGCTTAATTGGGGAAGTGAAAGTCGTAACTAAACAACAAACTGTATGTAGATGTTGCATATGTTACTATAAAGAGATTATGCGGGCAGCAGTAAACTCAGAAATCATGCTTGCGGTATAAAACTAATATTTACTATCACACTAGGTACTGTACATAATTATGTATATGTCAGGTGGGTTAACATAGATTAAAAACTGTACCAAACAGTGCACTGATTTTTTTTTAGTACATAAAACTGATTTAAGACCTGTCTCAATAAGCCCCACTAAGATGTGATACTTTCTAAGGCAATGAAGACAGTCCTTTATCATTATTAGATAGCTGTAATGCCTTGGTTCAGTTGCAGTCCATAAAGTGAACACAACACGTCAGGGTACATTTGATAATTATTTTTTAAGAAATAAAACTTAAGCAAATATGGAGCATTTTTTTATATATAGACATTATCATGAATTGTATCTTCATTTAACTTATGTTCATTTTGTTTGTTTTTAGCTTTAGCTATTTTTAAATAAATGTTTATAACAATATAACTTAAATATAGTGTGCTTTCTTTAAATAACACATTCCTTTTATTTTATACATAAATATTTTCTCCGTAAGAATATGTTTTTCAGCTCATGGTTTAAAATTTCGCTTAATTGAGGTAGCCACTTAATTGGGCCAAAGTTATCTAGTCCCGATATTACCCACTTAACAGGAATCCAATATATTTAATTTGCGCAATATTTTCTATTTTGTGACCATATATGGCATTTTTTGATCTTTTCTTTATAAATTTTATTGCAAGTGGACAAGATCAGGATACATGCTACAGATAAATGTCAGGTACCCACCCTCCTGATGTACAAGGACTAGTAGTTTGTGTGTTGTATAGTCTATATCCTTTCTCCTGTATAGGAATTGGACCATGATCTGGTGGGATCGCTCCAAACCAAGGTCTCTAGGTTGCTGTGCCCTTGGTCCTTGGGAGTACAAAGCCACAAGGTAGGGCTTGTATACCTCCAACCAAGGAACCTTGGCTTCCTCTCCACTCGCTCCATCACCATCGCATAGGAAGGGGTTTACTTTCTGTTTCAACACAAATCCTGCAGGCATACCAACATTACATATCATGCAGTCACTTAGTGAATGTATATATTATCTATGTCTGTTTGGTTGTATGTATGCAGTATGACAAAATAAATCATTTCATGTTATTGAATACAACTGTAACATATTTTTTTATCTAACTGTAGAAATCCCAAACCAAATTAAATAAAGAAAGTTAATGTCCCTGAAAAGGGGCATTTTCTTCTTTAAATGGGCCAGTAATGATTTTATTCTAATTATAAAATATATGAGGAGAAGATATCAGAAGATGCTGGATAATGAAGTGGGGGGCAGGAGGCATATCTGGGTTGTTCTTTCTACCACTATGTTCCCTCTTCACCATCATGCAATGATCCTCTTTTCTTCGTCATACAACACCCCTACATGTCTCCCCCTCCCTTCCTTCCCCATCACACAACATCCCATACACGTCTCCCCCACCCTTCTATCTATTGTCACACGATGTCCCCCTACAACCCAACACATCGCTTTCACTCTTTACAAAACGCCTCTCCACAAGTCTACTCCCCTCTCTACTACCTCTTTCATGCACATACCATCATTCATTTATTATGCTCTCCTGACACTCGCAAAGAACAAATCAAGGAAGTTGCTCGACTCAACAACAGCCACCGAGATGTCTAAAACCTAGAAGAGGCACCAACAACACACACATTCCTCCAGACACCCTCTGCACAGCAAAGATAGCCTCTATACAATAAGCTAAGCAACGTGTTAACAAAGATTGTACCACCAAGTTAGACCATTCTAAACAACACAAGCCAAGTGACCAAACTGACAGACTAAGCAAAACTTACTAATACCCAATTTTTTTAAATTCTGTTCCTAACTATAATATAGCTCTTTAGGGAAAATCAATTTTCGCTTTATGAAGCACATTTTGTTACATTTGGAAGAAGGTACAGGAAAGAGGGATACAAACATATAAAAAGGAATAAAGACAATTTGGCTTTTAAAATGAACAGCAAAACACTGTTAACAGTACTTTACATTGCTGTCATTTGAAAAGAGGTAATGGTTGCCTCTTTAAGATAAACAATCGTTACCAGCCTATCCCCCAACCTAGATTTCATTTTATCAGAACTTAGGAAGGAATGTGAAACACATAGTGAAGCTTCCTTTTTTGGTTTCCTCTTTTAGAAGTTATAAAAGATCACATGTAAATGTATGTGTACAATTGTGTGGTATAATTTATTTATTTATTTATATATTCAATATAATAGCTACAGTGTGATGTACTAAATTAAGTGTAAACCACTATATTATTCTAAAAACTTTGTATGAAGATATTTAAATAACTATTTGGAGTTGAATTAAATTTGTGGTCACATTAATATATCAATCAAGTGTTTTACTGCTCTTCTGAGTGAATGATCCTGTACCACTTTTACTATACTAGCTATATGGAAATTCTTAAATAATGAAACCATATTAACATTGATGATTTAACAAAAATGTGTTTATTCATTACCTGTGTACTTGGGTAGAAACTCAACATGGTTTTCTAAAGATCTAATTTTTAAGAAATAAAAAGCAGTTAAAGTAGTTTCAAGGACAGTGTTTTGACCATTTTGTTTGTGCTGTGAGTCATTGTTAGAGTTAATATGAATTTGAGTAAATCATCAGTCCAAAGAAAAGTTAATTGTGTTTTACCGTTAAAGTCAATTGAGAATGTTCTTACTTATTAATATAGTATAATGTAAAAAAAACTGTTTTCAAATAAGAAAAACTTGAGAGAGGGTTAAAAGACAAATTGTTGTGACTAAAACACAAAATTTACTCGCTAGCTCAGTGTGAAGAAAATAATGTGCAGTAACTAACGAAAGAGTTTTCAAATCCCATTGAAATAATATTCACTAGAAACTACTATAGATACATTTTAGCTGTTTAAAGAAAACCTCATTACTTTCTTCCATAGTATTATATAATTATATTTTATCTCTATAAGGATAACCTCTTTTTGCTTTATGAGGAATTTGTATATTATATTTTAAAATTAGTTTTAATCAGAGTTGGGTCGAATCCACTACTTTACGAATCCAAATCCGAATCTTGGAAAAAATCATAAACATAAGAGAAATAAATATAATATAATAGTATAAAAACAACTAATAGCTAAATGTTGACATTATTTCTTATAATCCATTCATTATAACATTCATAAATTCAGTTAAGTGTTAAATCAATGGTCTGGGGGTTGGTTGTTAAGTTCATCCTATAATTATAATTATTCTGAACCATCAATAAGCAGTATTAGAGCCCCAAAACAAATTTCACTTGGGAAAAAAAAATTAAGAATATGAGTCTTGATTCTGAAATGTTTTTGAACCCTTGCTTAGTTTCAATATGTATTTGATCCGTTGATTTAGGGATATAACTCTCTACAACACCCCTGATTTCTTAGTGTGCCAGTAGATAAATTATTAACTTACCCAAAAGTGTGTGTGTGTGGTTGAGGGTTGCCTGAACTACATTGACCAGGCTGTTGAATACATGCACAACCTGTAAACAACACCATAAGTGAGTTCTCAGCTGAGAAAACCATGACTGTCATGAACCAGGGATAAAAGGAGGTGGAAATTGTATCATGGGTTAATGCAGAGGTTCCCAAACTTTCCCGGACTGTGGCGCCCTTAGTGTCGCAGTAATTTTTTCACAAAAAACTAAAGAAATATCTAACAGTTCTGTTTATGTAGTTATAACCAAACAGCTTTGTAGCTCTTTGATAGATCAATCATATATAAATTGAACAAAAACATTTTATTTTTATTTTGTTTTCAAATAATTTCTTGTTTTTTATTTTTTAGCGCCATATCTTACTACTTGTTCGGTTTATACACACGTGTACTAATTACGCTAATGAGTTGAAGATGAAAAAGTTTGAGTTTAAATAAAGTGTACCCGCATTTGTGTGGAGTGAGAGTGGAAAATAGTTTCAGGAAAAAGTACCATTAACACACCCAACCAGGATTCAAAGGTCCATCTGTCTATCATTAACAGTCTGAGCCAACATTATAGTGACGCTTTAGTCCATGCGGCCATCCGAACCGCATGTAAATGCTTATTAATAGGATGTGTGTGAGCACTTCTCAAACCTTGGAATCATATTTGGGTACCCAACAACTTCTCAAACCTTGGAATCATATTGGGTACCCAACAACTTCTCAAACCTTGGAATCAGCTTGGGTACCCAACAACTTCTCAAACCTTGGAATCATATTGGGTACCCAACAACTTCTCAAACCTTGGAATCAGCTTGGACACCCCCTAACTTCTCAAACTTTGGCCTTGGAATTATATTAGACAGTGCCATCTTAATTTCCTGTTCCACATTGATTTGTGTGAGGTAATTGCTTAAATTTTAAAATATGTCACAGCACACAGTTTGGGAACTGCATGATTACTGTTTGGACAGATTTGTATATCTAGGATGTGTCAAGTAGTTAATTTATTATACAATCCTTGACTATAGAAGATACTAACAACATCTTAGCGTATAGTACACCACAATTATGTGATTTAACAACTTAATCTATGGTTTAGGGATGGTGACTGTAGTTTAGATAAGTGTTTCCTAATCAGTGGTTGGTGAACCAATAACGGTCCACGGGTTCATTGCTGCCCGTCTGCATAGTTAAGATTTACATTTTATTAAGTATGTATGAAAATTACTATTATTTCTTTTTGGTGAGAATACATTTGGTTGTTATATAATTCACACTAAAGTTTGCTTTGGTTCAATTGTGGGTCAAATAAGTATACAATTGTTGAAGTTATACCATCCATGTATAGCTCAATTGTGTCTTTGTGACATTTATAAGTTTAATTATTTTGTGTTTCTGTAGGTTTGTGTAAATATAAATTGAGCCTAAATACCTAAATCATAAGTTGATAAGATTAAAAACCGTCACAACTAATTTACACATAACAAAATTACAAAAACTCACACATAAAAATTGGTAAAAACTTATATAAAGAAATTGTCTGTGAATTAAAGTTAAAAATCAAGAAACGGTAGGATTGTCCCCAATCCCTGCACCATAACAGTCCTTCATTCAGAACAAATAAAGTTGCTGGTTTGTTAAACCTAGTTTAGAGGACATTCATCTCCATTGGCATTGAGAGAGGATAAAATAACAATAGTGACCCCCTTAGTGCATCCAGGTGAGAGATGAAGCTTGACCTCCCTGTCACCGGCAATCCAGTTATATGTGAGACTGATGCATTAAACCACTATTATGGGTCTGACTGGGTCATCAATCGCAAATTGAAACACATGTAATTCCTGTCAATTAAAGCAGGTGCTTTAAAACGTTTTGCTCATACAACAGTTTTAAATTTTGACTATACCTCAAGTATTCGATAGCTGACTCACTGATACAGTTTATTTTCCAAGTACAGTACCTACAGTAAATAGTATACTTACACCTCATCACAAAATAAGTTAAAGATATTTTTTATGTGCATACTCAAAGACTAGAGTATAATAACATCACATATTTAGAGTATTTATCTTAATTAAAAATGCTATATTTACGTCAGTTATGCACATATCTGAAGAATAGAAGATAAACACTCTGAATGGTTCCAAATAGAAAGGGTAGTGAGAGAGCGAAGCGTTTTATCACCAAACATATTTAATATTGTAATGGATGAAATTATTGGCCAAGTCCAGGGTCAGAGAAAATCGGGAGGTAATGACACACACAGATTATGAAAGTTGTTAGAAACACAAACCCAGTCAAGAAAATAACAATCAATGGAAAGGAACTTGAAAAGGTGGAAGATTTCTGCTATCTAGGAAGTAAGATTACTGCAAATGTTAAGATCCAGGAGGAAATAGGACAAAGGATATGGAAGGGTGGACAATTCTACCGTGTGGTTAAGGATAGATATAATCTGGCAATGGAATATAGGAAAAAAGGACAAAACTTTGATATATAAGGCATATTAGTATCCAATATTGACATAAAGCTCTGAAACCTGGACATGGACGAAGAGAGAGGCCCAGATATGAGGTTCCTGAGAAGGAATTGAGAATGTAACAAGAAGGACAGGATAAGAATGAAATAATTAGGGATGATTAAAAAGTTAGACCATTAGAAGATACACTGAAGAGAAAAGGGTTACTGTGGTTAGGTCATGTGATGAGAATGGAGGATAGAATGTATTAGAAAGGCTTACAAAAGAAATAGAAGGGTAGAAGACCACGGACAAGATGGATGGACCAAGCGCAGAAGGACATGGAAGCTAAAGGAGCAGACTGAAGAAGCATGGCTGAGGGAGAAGTTTGGAAAGATCGACAGGAATGGAAGAGAACCCACAGAGGCGGAAACGTCGAATGATGATGATGATTATTGTAATACAATACCTGCATCGACAAGTGAAAAAGGAAAATAATTCACTTTATGAAAATTGTCTAAAACCTAACATGGCTTAGTAGTATAACTCTGTAATTAAAATATAAGGTTGTAGCATTTATTCTCCAAGTAAACAAAAATGGGCAAGTCAATCATAATACACTTACCCAATCTCACCGACCAGGCCAGGTACCTCGACTTAATAACACATCTGGTAACAACAACAACCCGTGAACAACTATCAGCGCCGAGCATAGTGCCGCATCTCGCCGCTAGATACCACCACCCTGCTCAATACCACCCAACATCAACTACAAGAACATGCTAGAAAGGGGTAGTAACTGCCACTCCTTGCCAGAAGAAAATCGACGTTTCTAGTGCCGCGTGCATTCCCCCTTCATGTGTGTTTATCTCAGTGATCCCCACATTTTTGTAATCCCATCTCGATTGTTCGACGAGTATGCACCATATAAAGAACCGTCCGTCAAGTAAGAGACTACTCTTGGATTAGGCTTGGACACTGTAGGACGAAGCAGGAGGCTTCCAGGACATACTGATATAATGTAAGATGAAATTATTTTTCGGCATAAACTAAAAAATTATAAACTATTCAAAATTCCATTTTGGTCTTTTTTTTTTAACATAATTATTGAAGTCTGGTATGAATCTTCGTTCTTGTTGCAAAACAGTGGATTTAACTTTATTTATCTCACTTGCGAGTTGTGTTGCAATATGAGTTTAGTAAATATTAATGTGGGAAAGTTGTTTATAACATTAGGTCAGAACTTTTCAAATGTTATTTATGCGTTACGCTTGGCAGTTATACAGATCAATTTTATTTTATTTATGTCACTTGAGAATGATATTGCAATATGAGTTTAGTAAATATTTATGTGGGGAAGTTCTTTAAGAACATTATGTCAAATTTCAAATATTAGGAAAGTTATGCGTTACGCTGGTCTGTGATAGATATAAAATTAATTTTATTTATCGTACTTGTGAGTTTTGTCTCATGATTAGCTAAGTAAAGATTTACTTAGGAAGGTTCGGTAACTAGAATATACCTGAACATTCAAAATTTAGCAACTTTTGCGTATTATTGTTACTTATGTATAAACAATGAATTTTAAACCATTTAACAAATATGTTGTATTTTCACAACTAGTACAGAAATGTGTTATATTGGAGAAATCATCTATAATATTAGAGATTGTCATACTCAAAGTTAATAATGCCATGTGTTGATATTAAATTCACATAATAGTTCCATGGTATCTAATAAAAATTTAGAAAAAGGAAAAAGAGTAAATGTTTATGAAATATTTTTCCTTTTGGATAATATCGATTGTTATTGTTGCGCTTAGTCAAGGTCATTTTACTACTAATGTATCTATGAGGAACTTTAAGATTCTTCAAAATATATGCATTGTTCTTTAATAAAATTTGGCAGAAATGAAACCATAATGCTCTTAAGACTTGAAATCTTTTCCTATTGTAGTTACGTCATGTTATCCCTAGGCTTAGAAATGTGTAATATCCAAACCCCTTTTTACAAAGTCCTCGACCTCTTCGTATAATAATAGGTATTCAGTGAAGGTGGACCGTATTTTTCCCGCTTCTAGGAGTGAGTTGCGTGCGCTGGGGACATGTTGTGTACCCAGCATTTTTCAACACAAAAAAGTTACTCACACTGTGCACTTCTATTAGTTAAATCTCCCCTTTTTTATAACATTAGGGTGACCCGGCGGTCTAGGAGTAAGGTGTCAGACTTCTGTGCTGGCGGCCGGGGTTCAATCCCCGGTCCCGGCACAGATTTATCTGATTACCAAACCCTTCCTTCACCTCTGACAAGACATCTTGTGAATGTGTGGAATGCCAGGCCTCCACCGTGGTTTGGATTCCAGGTTAAACTGTAGGTCCTTCATTTCATCTCACAATCACCCTACCATTACACATTAGCGTAAGTATGTATAACCCGAAAGGGTAGTAAGACGCGGTGCTAATAATAATAATAATCATTTATAACATTAGATTTTTTTGTGTATATATGTATTTGAACCCCTCTAACTTTAGAGCTTGGGTTACAAGGTTATAGCAACCAAATGCATATCCAACACAAAACCATATTTATTTTATTTTTGGTGCAAATTTCCTAAACACTTGGGTTAACAACTTACACTTTAAATTATATACTTTAATCAGGTGTTAATAATTCTAATAGCTGGACATGAGGTATTTAAGGCTCTAATTGACGAAGCCTAGAGACCCTCTGATCTGTAGTCAATCTTCCCAACCACTTAGGCATAGGGAAAAATGAAAACTTCCATTGAACAAAATTATTCTGCTGGAAAAATATGTTGGCACCTGAATGAAATATTTCAAGGTATTAAATATAACAATATGGAAACTAAAATTAAGATGTCTTCTTATCTGCATCACCAAGTTAATTCAAAAGTAAAGTAGACTCTCTTTTATCCGGGTTAATCGGTAGCTATTAAAGAATGCAAAGATTGTTGAAAAAATTGTATAATCGAATATGCTACTTTTTCTTTCAGGTATTTTTAACATGGATAGTAAATTTATATTAGGCCTAAAGAGTTTAAGATACAGTCTATCCAGTCTAGGAGTGTTGGTAGCTGACAGCATAAGATTTATTCAAACATTGGTTTAAAATCACTCATTTTGACCTATATCAAAATTATTTTTTTATCCTTAGTAAAATTATATCATCAATTAAAAGTGTTAACAAACACTTTTAATAACACTTCCCTAAGGTCCCCTGTATAATTTTTTTCTAATCAATAAATTGAAGAATAAGTATTATTTGACCACTAAGATTTTATTTCACAGCTGTGGCAACAAGAAATATTATATACTTACTTACTCTATGACATTAGGAACTAAAAAGTGAATTGCCGCATATACAAAAGTTCTCCACCTATACTTATGTTGAGTTAGTTCTATCCAGTCCACCTCATTATACCCTATACCTATATTGAGTGAGTTCTATCCAGTCCCCCTCATTACGCCCTATCCCTATCATGATTTAGTTCTATCCAGTTCACCTTTTTACAACCTATTCCTATCTTGAGCTAGTTCTATCCAGTCCACCTCATTAAACCCTATTCACATCTTGAGCTAGTTCTATCCAGTCCCCCTCATTTCATCTTATTTCTTTCAGGTCCATTATAATGTTTTCCTTCCATTTACATTTAGAACTTCCCAATTGGTTTGCCAGTCAATACTCTGAACACGGTTCTAAATTCTCCCATTCATGCTGCATGACCTTCCCGCCGCAACCTGCAAGATTTGTTTACCTTAACAATGACTTGTGATGAGTACAAGGTATGTGATTCATCAATATGTAACCTATTCCACTCCCCATTAGCCTCATCCCTTTTTGGACCAAACATCTAGTTTTACATTTCTTGACAGCAGGTGGGATGTCAACAACTTACTGACCGAGTAATAGCAAATATTTCCTAACTGTATTAGTTTCTTAATTTCTACTTTAATAGTGTTATTTATAGTTAAAATTGTTCCTAAATATTTAAAATTATTAACCCTTTTAAATGAAGTTGTTAGCAGTAATCTTTAAGCTAACATCCTCAAATTATGTTCTCTGTATAATAATCTATAATATATTCATAACCTTAGTTTACTTGGATGACAGCTCAAAAAGTTACTAGAAATAATCCTTAATATATCCCTACGCCAACAGCTGACATCAGTCGCTTTAGATAATTGTAATGAAAACATAAGGTATTGTATGAATTTGATAACTAACTAAAGTAATTTAGGCCAACATTATTTATATATTTATTTGAGGTCAGACACAAAGCTTATTTATCATTTGATTTGACTTAAAAAAAATTATTATTCACATCACTTTCACAAACGATCTAACTAACATAGCTTCAAAATGGGGACCAAAGAATTTAAACCATGTGATTGAACAAGAGAAAAACAAGTCCTTTACAATCATGCACCCACGCAGTGGATAAACATATTTTATTCATTTAAATATTTTGAAATATGATAAAATAATCATAAAATAATTTATTTTATATATATATATATATAATGACAAGTATATATATATATAATGACAAGTATATATATATATAAAATGACAAGTATATATATATATATATAGACAAGTATTTTCTCTTTTCCAAGTAAATACGATGCTTGTATTAAAAGGTATTAATATATGCACTACATTACACATCATAGATAACATTCAAAAATTGAGAATAAGTACTTTTAATTATGTTTAAAATATTGTTTCGGATTGAGTAAAAAGAAATTATTAAAAGTTATGAAACAGTGTAAGAAAACTTTAGTTTACATTATTTTAAATTTAAAATATAACATATAATTAAAAAAACTTAACATATATAACAAAACAGTGATCTTTTACAAGTGTTGGCAACCCAAAACCTAAATATATGATTTTTGAACTGTCATCCAGGTAAAAACCTATCATGAACAGACTCTAAGTACTTGTCTTTTCAGTGATTACTTCTAAATATATTTCCTTACTGGCCTCTAATAAAATTTCTACATTTCTTGCAACAGCTTCCTTACTATTATTCCCTAACAGCTAAATCATTATAGTGGATGAAATAATAAATTAAAAAGTATAATCTATACACTACCTTGTATCTTCTTATAACTGGCCACCATAAATTAAAAAATATTTATATATATATATATATATATATATATATGACTTAAAGAAAGAGCCATGCAAAATATTAGTTTTAAAATAACATTTTTATTTTGTAAACACAAGCTCATTAACACAAATGAGCACGGTTTGAATGACATTATCAACCACGCTCATTTCATTTGGTTTGACATAAATATGAAGAGAATACAGACTTTTATAATCTCTCGTTTGTAAAGCATATTAAGTGAACTACAAACACCACTTCCACAAAAAATAAGCAGCCAAATGGTAATTTTTATAAATATGTATTTATAATGTAAAGACAGTTAAAAGAAACAATAAGTCAAAATGAATTGTTTGTTGTGAAAGTTTTGACTGCCAAAAGTGATAGCATATCAACACATGGTCTAGCAAATAATATGGTTTGGTGAATGAATGCATAGATCAGCTCTGGTAACATTTGCTGGATGTCAGTTATCACCACTCCTATTATGGATGGACTGTAGGTATGCATAAAAATACAGTTCAGCTTGTATGCTATTATTTCCTCCTACATCTGTTTGGTAAAGTCATTGTGCATTCATTTCTGCTTTTACGTAGTGTGGAAGTTTTTTTCTGTGGTTGTGACCAAAATGTGTTAAACCCCATTCACAATACTGCATTTACTGCCGAGTTACTTATTTTATTGAAAAATATGAAACCAACTTTAAATTGTAGTATTTTGAAAAACCATGCACGGATCCGCAAAACAGGTAACCCAAGTATTACAGATGTTGGGAGATTACTTTATCTTTTTTCCTCTCTCACCTACTACTAGAGCGTTAACATGGACAAGTTAGTGAACAGGCCGATAAGTGGCCAGTATTGAGGGCAGAGGTGAGAATGTAGCACCAGCCAGCAAAAGGGCCATCACTCAAATTTGAGTATATATTATGTTATTAGACTTAGTCTGTGTCATGCTCATCATAAACTTAAAGTATGTTTTTATAAAAACTTAATTTATGGAGGAGCGATAAGGAGTGTAATTTGGAGGGAGGGAGTAAGCTCGCATCATAATGCAGGGAGAGTTAAAACACCTGTGGAAGCTGTTAAGACTCAAACTTGACCTTTTTCTCACCAGTTATCTACTCTAATGTAACCCCGACATCTTTGAATGTGAAGTTGTATTACTATGATACCATACCTGTAGACCAGGAATGCCAAATGTGTGGGTCGTATGCAGCCCAATACATGATAATGTGTGATCCAATGACTTCTTGAGGCAACATACAATGCAGCCAGATTAATATATTTATAAACATAGAATACACGATTTGGGATTATGATTATTGTAAATTGGGCATTATTTGGGTGAAATGAACAAGTGAATTTTGTGTACAAAAGGTTTTACTCTTTACTCACCAAAGATCAATTCCCCAAAAATGTTAAGTTTGAAAAGTAAATATCGGTGATGTTTGGCAGCATGTGTGTCAAAAGTTTTCTCTTATGAAAAGGAACAAACGAACAAGCAATCACTTTTATGGACAAGATATTGTTATCGATTATAAAAGTGATGTCAAAAACAGATTTAAAGCTAAATATAATCACCCTCACTTCAAATAAAAAAAATTAAAATTCTGAGAGAAATTAGAGAGTAAGTCTTAACATTTATAACCTTATTTTTTTATAATAGTTAAAAACTCCGTGGTGTGAGCCAGCGAGCGGGTTATACCGACCGAGGGGCTGCTGCCGTTAGTGATGATAGTGCCAACATTTGCGGCGAGGTGTCATGTGGTCATAACAGCGAGCCCTCCGGCCGTTAATCTCAGTTTTCTAAACTGGAGCTGCTACTTCTTTATTCAAGTAGCTCTTCATTTGTTCTCACGAGACTGAGTTTGACCCCATTCCAGACTCACTACTTCACAGATCAATTTTGTAAAAGCGGGAAATCAAACCCATGACCTCTGGATCTGTAGCCAGAAACTCTGACCACCAGACCATAGTTCTGTACTATTAAAAATTTTAAAACTCTTTTACTTAAGATGGTAATAATAGTGATTTTCTTTACATGTGGCCTTTGAATTTTCAGTTTTCAATGTGTTTTATGATCAAACGAGTTTGACACAACCGCCATAGAAATAATGACTTGAATGGCTGCAGATTTTTCACACATGCTTATTTATTTACTTTGTTGATATAGATATGCCAGCTTTACACAAAGTTATTTTATGCAACATCTAACAAACCCACCCAATTTCATGGTGTCTATTAATACATATTTCATATATAAATGTATATTTTTTGCGATTATACATTTAAATGCATAAATACAGTAGTTTAACTAATTAAAATAATATTTACTAGATTGTCAAGAATAATTTATAGCCGTTAACAGAATAGGTTAGTTTAAAAGAACATATAGAAGTAAAGCTAAGAAGAAGCTTCAGAGAATCGATACTTTCTCTGGCCAGAACCAAAGAAGACAAAACAAAACGGATAAGAGAATTTAAGAATCCAAAACAATATGCTCCTTGAACTGATACACTAAGTACAGTATTTCTAAAATAACTCAAATATTGGGCTGAGGGGCCAACACACTATTTAACGCCTTCTTACGTACTTCCTCATCCCTTTATATAGGCTAGTTACAACTGACCATATACATTTATTCGGGTAAGTAGCACAAAGGCTAACGATGCTCTTTGGACAAGCTGTCCAACTTTTATCTCTATTCTTGGTGATTGAATTTAAAAGTGGCAATAGAGACAGGAGGGAAAGGGATAGCTGGTATAAATGGGTGGCTACATGTTTTGAGTTTTCTGAATTCTGAAAATGGAGCCAGCACAAAATATGCAAGCAATGCTTATGAGAGAAACTAGTTGAACATTGTTGTTGTGCTCATTCAGGCGTGCTTTATAACAATTTCCGACACCATCACCAAGATTGAAACGCAAGGTTTATAACTATCTAAATCTTGAAGCTGCTCCACATATAATCAGGTAGAAGTGTACCGGGTATAACTGGAAAAGACATGGCAGCTTTTTTTTAGCATTCTATCCATTCAGGTTATATGCTTAAGTGCTAATTATGCTAATGAGTTAGGGATGAGAAAGTGTCCCCCATTTGTGTGGAGAGAGAGTGGGAAATCATTTAGGAACCTCCACCCTTAGTACACCTGACCGGGATCAAACCACAATCTTCACATCATCGGCAGTCTAGTCTATTGTGAGAGTGGCGCCTTAGACCATGTGGACATAGAAGCGGGTCAGAACACACTGAAAAGGAATGCAGGCCTCAGTGTTTTATAAAGAATTGAACAACTTCTTCAGGGGGAACACAGAAGAAGTGACAGAGTATACCCCTACAAAGATGTCCAGCTCCAGGTAGAGAGACCCATCATCACATGTGATGTAAAGAGGAGCTTTACAATGCATAAGAACTTTTTAAGTGAGCACTGGAAGTGATTCACTCCTGACTTGAGAAATATTCAGTTGTGTATTACCTGCCTCTGTGGCGTAGTTGGCTAACACGCTAGTCGTGTTGAGCTCGACTGTCGAGGACAGGGAGATCGAGGTTCGAATCTCGGTTGGGAGAACTGGAGGGGGTTTTTCCTAAATGGTTTTCCACTTTCCCTCCACGCAAATGTGGGTTCCCTTCCTCTAAGTTCAACCTTCCCAGTCCCTAATCCATTAGCGTAATTAGTACTTAAGCATCTAACTCGAACAGGTAGTAAGATGCGGCGCTAAATAAAAAATAAAAAATAAAAGCTGTGTGTTGTTATCAGAAACACAATTAGTAAGCTGTTTTAACTTATAATTTTGAATAGTGGCCTAGTATTTTAATTGAGATCATTGTCTTTCTGTTTGTACATATATTTTGTCAGTTTATCAAAAATTTAAAGCATAGCAATGACAGATAGTGAACTACTTTAGTTGTAATTAATTATGTTGTTAGTGTGTTGATTGAATATATCCTACATGACAATAATGTTTTCAGACAATGGCTTCAATGAAAATTGTAATAATTGTAACCTACAATAGGAGTTTGAATATTCATCAAATGTTTGTTTTTAAGCCCCAACTGGGAGTAATGACTGGGCCAGTGTCGTTAATAAATAGGAAGTGTCAAGTGCAAGATCGAGTAGCAAATCCACACAATTATATCACAGGGAGACTAGACTAAGCTGATAATAGGGTTTTGGATTGTTCTTAATGACTCAACACTAGTTAGGTCTTATTCATTAAACAAACAATAGCCCACTTTGGTGGCTGCATGGTCTAAGGTGTCACTCTCGCGGTAGACTAGACTGTCAATAACGGGGAGTTTGTAGTGAGGGTGGTTTTTCCTAAATGGTGTCATACGTACACAAGCCTGCACGCATGCACACACACACTCTCACCCTCTTTCTTTATCTCTTTACCTCCACCCTTTCTTTTTTCCTCTCCCTCTCTCTCCCCTTCTCCCTCTCCACACAAATGTGTGTACACTTCCTCTAAATTTAACCTTCCTAATCATTCACCCGAATGGGTAAAAAGACGTGCTAAAAAAACACACAATAAGCTTTACTATATCGATGTCTCCATATTTCACTCATTACCTAGAGGTACTTATTAAAAGGGAATGACAGTGACTCAGAGTGGGGCATGTACCCCCTCTGGTATCTATAATCAAGAGCCCTCACTTTGAACTTGTTGTCACAACGTAGGTATTGGCCTACACAGGTGCACTGCTTTCCAGTGGAAGAAGACTCAGCCACAAAGGACACAAGTATGGTACCATCTTGTTCTTGACCAATTAGACGCCATTCCTTTGCTTCACCTGAAAGTAATATTCATGAGAGGGACTAGTCGCCACGAAGAAAATGTTTTTTTTAAGGCTGACTATACATACTGGCATATTTTTTTAGTTTAGCTTTTGTTCAGCATTATGCTGGTTTAAAATGTTGGTGATAGTCTAGTGTAGGCTAAAAAACCAAACCAAATATAGCTCAACTTAGGCTAGACTGTAGCTGATTATCCTTATTGTACTTATCACTTTTTTATACTGTCATGTGCTATTATGACAACTAATGGAACATTAAATGGGTTTAATAATGTGGCCACTTAAAGTCATTGAAATAAAACAATTTCAGTAAATTTGGTATCCACAAACAACATCTACATAATTATTATATTTGATATTTTTAGTTGAAATAACATTCACCATTATTTATTTTTTTCCAGGAATTTTTACTAAAGGTAGCAACTGGAAAATAACAATAAAAGATAAATGGTAAGCAATGAGAGATTTCTCGACGTAATTATGATGCACATCTTGCTGTCAATGATTGATCCGACATTAATTACAAAGTAGCCTTTTAGTTGTTTTATTTGACAGAATTAAAACAGTTGTTTATGTACAAAAATAATATAGTTGAGGAATGCAAGTTATTACTCAGTCAGTAAGTTGTTGACATCTCATTTGCTTTCAAGAAATGTAAAACTCAGAGTATAAAAAGCAATAACTTTACAGTTGTTCTCTATGAATGTTAAGCGTGGTCTATTATCTTACATGAAAAAAACAAATTTAGGGTATTCGAAAACAAGGTTAAACAAGGCTAAGGAGGAGAGGAGGAGTTTACATAATGATGAGTTACATACCCTGTACTCATCATACTACATTGTTAGGATAATCAAGTCTTCATAAAAAACATAATTAATTGTAGTAAGGAACAATATATATTCTAAATTGATAAAAATAGAATCAATAGAAAGAGCAAAGTTAAGCTGAGAAATTTTAAGTTATGAAATTAATTATAAAGATATATTTAAGTTAGTTTGTCAAAAAAGTATTTAGTTTAAAATGATTGTGATAAAACAAATTTGAATAAAATTAAAATATAATACTAGACATTATACATACATATTAAAAATGTGAGTCAAAGTAACATATACATAATCAGAACAAAACATATTAAATATATGTATTAAGACATGAGTCAAACATGATCATAGAGTGTATGGTATTGATAAAAATACTAAAGTTAGTTACAATTAAGTTATAGAATTTGAGAATGATGCCTATTCAGTTAAAAAAACTAGTAAGTTAATTGTTCTTGTATTTCAGGAAATTTATAATATCACAATTCAATACTACTAAATGTTAAAAGAGACAAATGTCCAAAAGATCTAAGAATATTAGAGGAACAATATAATATGGTGTAAAAAGATATAACTATATTTATAAGTTAGAATTGACAAAAGTGTGATATAAAGATATAAAGAAGTTAATAAAGTTAAATTCTATTCTTATCTGAGAAGTTTAATGCCCTTGTTCCTTTTTTTAATTCTGGAGTGAGATTGTCACGACATGTTGTTCTATTCGATTCGTCGTGGTAGGAACTCATTTAAGGATTCTTTTTTAGACCTCAGGATGGTGCCATTGCAGCGCCGAAACATGTCGTGACAATCTCACTCCAGAATTAAAAAAAGGAACAAGGGCATTAAACTTCTCAGATAAGAATAGAATTTAACTTTATTAACTTCTTTATATCTTTATATCACACTTTTGTCAATTCTAACTTATAAATATAGTTATATCTTTTTACACCATATTATATTGTTCCTCTAATATTCTTAGATCTTTTGGACATTTGTCTTTTTTAACATTTAGTAGTATTGAATTGTGATATTATAAATTTCCTGAAATACAAGAACAATTAACTTACTAGTTTTTTTAACTGAATAGGCATCATTCTCAAATTCTATAACTTAATTGTAACTAACTTTAGTATTTTTATCAATACCATACACTCTATGATCATGTTTGACTCATGTCTTAATACATATATTTAATATGTTTTGTTCTGATTATGTATATGTTACTTTGACTCACATTTTTAATATGTATGTATAATGTCTAGTATTATATTTTAAATGTATTCAAATTTGTTTTATCACAATCATTTTAAACTAAATACTTTTTTGACAAGCTAACTTAAATATATCTATATAATTAATTTTATAACTTAAAATTTCTCAGCTTACCTTTGCTCTTTCTATTGATTCTATTTTTATCAATTTAGAATAATCAAGTCTTGTCAACTACGGTGGGCAGAACATGCAGCACAAATGGGAGATTTTAGAACCTTATTCAGGGTAGTGACTGGCAAACCCAATGGGAAGATACCATTGAGAATACCTAGACGCAGATGAAAGGATAACATTAGAATAGGCTTGAAAGAGATAGAGTGTAATGAGGACTGGATAGAGTTAGCTCAAGCTAGGGATAGGATGTAATGAGGAGGACTAGATAGAGTTAGCTCAAGATAGGGATGGATGTAATGAGGACTGGATAGAGCTAGCTCAAGATAGGGATAGGATGTAATGAGGAGGACTAGATAGAGTTAGCTCAAGATAGGGATGGATGTAATGAGGAGGACTAGATAGAGTTAGCTCAAGATAGGGATGGATGTAATGAGGAGGACTAGATAGAGCTACCTTAAGATAAGGATAAGTTAAAATAGCCGCGCCCATTGGGAGAGCTTGAGTCCTTGTACACAAGGATCACTAAGTGCAGTCCCAAGTGAGAGCATTGCTATCAAGCAGGCATTTTAAAAAACAGTTCACTTTAAAGATGGTTTAACTAGGGAACAAACAAAAATTACATTTAATTATCACTAGACTGGCGTTCACAAAGCTAGGTTAAAGTAGTGTCCCCCACCCCCTCCTAATAACTCCTCCATATTAGCCAACTCAAATTGCAAATTGCAAAGAAAACATATAAGTCAACGGTCATTTTTTGTTCAAATGAATGCTTTCAAAATTTTTTAATTGCAAGCAATATTAAAATATCATTGATATTTACTTGTCTGAAAAGGTTTGTTCATTGAAACGAGGTAAGGGGGTTAATTGGAGAAGGGAGGGGGGCAGGGGGGAGGTGTAAGTGACACCCAAACTATTGTGTTCGAATCACCACCCTTTTACAACAAGCAATTTTAAAGTAAGTTGTTTTACTTGGAAGTGCTATCACTGAAAGCTGCAACTAGCACTCTTCAGTGTCCAAGGACTCAACCTGGCACAAGAAGTGCAGCGAAACTCCCGTGAGGCTGAATGTCTGGTTTATACCTTGTCTGTGGGCTAGGGCTAGTTTGTAAGTAGTGCGTTGAACTAACTAGGGTTTGCACTTATTCTTAGCATCTTTTAACATACATAAGGCATATCTTTTATTTAAATTAGTAGGCTTATTTATAAGTTTCTGATAGCTAGAACACAGGCGACAGATGTAGCACTACCAGTAAATGTAGATATAGCTCTATTGAGCTTAGGACCAATGAATCCCCCTAATGATAAGTTAGATATGTGAACTAATAAATGTCCTCTTGAAAAGGCACAACACAGCTGTTTGAAAAGTAAAGAAGTCTATCTAGAAGTTGTGAAATATTAGTGTTGTGTTTTGATCTATATTTTGATTTAGACCTAAATGGTTTTTGGTGATTTATAATCAGAATTGTTATTGAATATAAAACTAAGGTGTAAATGATTTATCATAATATAATCAATCTAATAAAGTAGCCTGTATGTGGGTGAGTTAGGTAATTGTTTAAGAAAGTGCACACACATTCACATACACACACACGCATAACCACACACACAAAGTGCATTAACCTATCTAAAAACACTGTATGTACTTAATCCATCCTCATCAACTTTCTCAACTCTTCCCTATCCTTGCATACTCCCTTCACTCCAACAACTTCCATACACTGAGTCATGTATCGTACGCTTTCTTAATTTTTTAAATATTGTTTATCTTATTCACACATTCATCTATAACATTTAGCCATGTCTTACATGGCTTACCTCTTTCTTTCGATCCAAACACTCTACCCTCATCTATTTATGTACTTGTTCCCTTGATCCACTCTCATCCTATCAACATGCCCAAACAAAAGTAAGACGTTTCTTTCACATTGACCTATTGGATTCCCTTTCAAACTGCTCCTTCAGCACCCATTGATTACTGACTCTGTCCATATGAGATTTTCCACATAGTACATTTCCTAAATAACTTAACTTAATCCAACAACATTCGCCTTGCTTTTGTGTTTTTCTTGACAAAATCACGCTTCACAATGCTGGCATTAGCACACTTTTATGCTGCCAGCTTGGCCTCTTTCGATACTACTTCATTTTTTGCAATAGTCAACATACATCAAACTACTCTCCAAAATACACTCACCCATCTATCAATTTCTCCAGCCATCCAGCCATTTTTACAGAACATTCTGCCCACATACACAAAATTATTCACTTGTTCTAACAGTTTTCCATTTATACTCAGCGTAAAGTCATTTCCTGATTCGTCCTTAGCAAACACTATAACCTAGTTTTGGAGACATTTATACAAAGAACTGTTCTGCCTCTCACCACACTCAAAACTATTTAATGCATTTTGCAAATCACTTTCATTCCCAGTCATTACTACATCATTTGTATATTGCAGCACTCTCACATTAACATTGTCCATTTGTACACCAATGGCATCCTAACAAGCATTCCTCAACACCCTGTTCAATGTCATGCCTCCACATCATTCATTTACCTCTCAGAACATTCCATAACATACTCCTATTCACACGATCGCACGCTTTCTCCAAATCAACAAATGCATAATAAACTTTCTTCCTTACTGCCATACATTTCTCAATCACTTGTTGCAATGCAAATATCTGGTCCATACAATCTCTACTTGGCATGAAATCACATTGCATACCCCAAATATTGTCTGCAGTTTTTTTCATGCACCCTCTCAATTAAGACTTTCTCAAAAATTTTGCCTGGAATACTCAACAAATTAATTGCCCTATAATTCTTACATTCACTCCTACTGCCTTTGCCCTTGTACAAAGGAACAATGACAGCATTCTTCTAGTCATTAGAAACATTCAAAATCCCAGCACACAACAACTCACACAATTTGGCTAGTAGTACCATGCCCCCACACTTAAGCATTCCCCTTACAATCCCATCTACACCCGCAGCTTTGCCATTCTTTAACACTTTCATAGAAGTTTTTAACACTTCGGTCTCCTTAATAATTTCACTAATCATAATATTTTCCCTATTCTATGCTACTTTCACTATGTTTTTACCATACTATTGCCCAAAATACTGCCTCTCGCTTTTTTATACTGTTTTCTTCTAAGATCATCCTCACCACATTAATTCTGAATGCCATAGCTATTTCCTTGTACTTCATATTTCATTCTCTTACCCACGTCCAGAATATTTCCTTCAAAATCATTCTGTATGCTTTCTCCACACATCTCTTTTTAAGTTTACTACCACCGCAGTTCCACACACAACTTTCGGGCACTCAAATACAACCACTTTTGTTCTGTTGCAAGCACTTTCTATATCATTAGCATTTATTTTGACATTCCATTCATGCTCTTGTAGGCCTAAAGTTAATTTTTCACCCATAAATCTTTAACATTGTGCTCTCGCAATTTTTCCACTTCCACTCTTACGTGCTTAATACTCTTGTGCCGTTTCCTCACCAAATTCCTATCTAATTCTACTAATGAGATCAGCTCCACATTAATTTCCATGCAGAACCCTAGTAGGCCCTATTCTTTACCAAACTTTTAATTCTCTTAACTCATACACCACAAAATGTGTTCTCTAATCGCCCCTCTGCCATATATACGAGTAAATATATGTGTGCCTAAACCATGTGTTCAACAGAAATAGACGTTTTTCTAACACAGACTCACTAACTCATTGCTATTCTCATTTACCCTGTTAACAACTGTGCACTACATAAAACCTGTATGGGAACTTAAGAATGGAACGGCCTATTGAGTGATATCATACCCTAGTCTTTTAAGAGTGGAGACAGGCGTTATTTAAATATTAATCTGATAATATATGGGCAGGTCAAATTTAACAATCATCTTTCTTTAAGAAAGTATGTTTAACACTTATTCAGGTTAAAGTAAGATCATAGACTTTACACCTTTCTGTGATCTATAAAATCAGTTTGTATGTTAGATTAAATTAGCGATCCAATTGAACGGTAAATTTTCATAGTGCTAAAAATCACATTTTTACCTTTTAATAAATTTGATTCTGAGTGGAAGACTTCACTCAAGTTCCTACCAAGATTTCCCACTACTACCATATTGTAGCATAATCAAAATATTAGTAAAAATAGAATAAAAGGAAGAACATGGCCAAAGTACACTTAAAGAAATGTAAGAGTGGGATTTAATTAATTAGTGTCAGTATAGCCAGTATTGATATCAAATGCTGTTATTTGTTGTGATAAAGAATTAAAAGTTTGTAATTTGGTAAATAAATATAGTTCAATTTAAAAACACAATAGTGGATAAATAATACTTTTGCCAACAACTAAAACAAAATTGTACTAGAACAAGTATTTTGTTAGGTATGGACATTGATCTCTAATTTCTATAATATAACTGGATGGGCAACTGTAGCTGAAATTTACGAGCTATCGTCTGAACACCATAGTGTAAGAGAAAGAAAATATTCGGGTATATCTTTCTCTCTTACACATATGCAAGACTATGGGGCATTGTGGCATCGTTCACTAATTTAATCAAGTACATAAGATGCATTAATGTGTGATTATTGATAGTAAGGTTGTAACGTCTTGTTTGTTATTTTTATTCTCTTCTCCTTATTTTATATAGGTTTTAGTTTATATTCTATGACGACGACCTGTTTCGGTGATTTTTTCCAACCTTCAAGTCTTATTTGTATTAAGGATGATTCATTTTAATTCATACTATTGGAAAGTTTGTTAAATTTTACGGTTTTGTATGGAATAAATTTTACTGAGATGGGCATGGGAATCTCACTAAAATTATTCCATATAAAACCGTAAAATTTAACAAACTTTCAAAATGCTCATTGGCTGCAATACTTAACACCGCTCGGATTGTATCAAAATGGGCAACAGGACTGAACGTTCCGGTGTAATTGATATATTTCCATTGACTGAAACCTCGGACAACTAGAATTGCCTCGTACCGATCCATTTAACCATTAGCCTTCCGCTTCACACGTTACACCCAGTGATTAGAAATGGATTTAAGACCTGTATGTGGTTTGACCAAAGTTCATGTCAAATTTTCCTAAAGCGATTTCATTTATTCTTCCATGATAACTGATTTTTATTTTGATCGGTGTTGTGAAGCATTCAAAAGATTAAAACCATTCACGGTGGTGTGTCATATGATCGGTCACAACAGAATCAACAATTCACATGTCACTATCAAGTTCAGCATTCATAGCACCACTTATAAAAGTTTGATCAATGCTACCACCAGTTGACCTACCACCATACTGTCTCTTCTTCTGTTTTGGACAACTACGTTGAATATGGCCTTTCCCACCACATCCATCACATTTAAAGTTTATCTTCTTATCCTTGTTCTTTTCAGCTGCAACTACATCAATTTTTTTCGACTGTTGATTGTGACCAATACCATTTTTGGCAGGCTTGGTCCTAACTTGAATTTTGCTTCTGGCTTCCGTCACCCCTACCAACACTTCACGTTTATCCGTTCGCTGTTGGCAACGCTTCTAGTCAGATGTCAGCACTTGCACTAAATTAGCAAATGTATGTTGGTTCTCAGGCCTCGCCCACCACGCCTGTTGAAGACTTTCGTAGTCGTCTGGTAGTATATCTAATAGCTTTACCATTAATGATGACTCATCCGACTTTACGTTTGACTAATGTTTCAAAATTTGCTATGTGGGTCACCATACCGTCAGTTGAATTCATACTATAACCAAAACATTCAGCTTGCACTGTTCAAGTCCCTGTATCGTGTACTGGCAATGTTTTATTCCCAAAAGGTTTGACAATCTTCCTCCACGTAAATACAGGAACATTTCTTATAAAAGTCTACCTTACTCATCCCTATTTTATTAGTGCAATTGGTGCATTCTTATCTCCCGAATGCGTTCCAATACCAAGATTTAGATATGAAGGCGACATTCAATGATAATGAATTGCCACAATGACTATTCTGTTATCCTCATTTTTTCACATACTTATAATAATTTTATCTAAAATATTATAATCGCTTTTCCTATTTTAAATTAAACTTATTTATTTATTCACCACTTAATCTAAAAACGGGAATTAAATTTGTTGATAAAAACCATTTTTAGATTATATTTAATCCAATATAACTAACTAGCTAGCCATAAGGAGCTCGAAAGTTCATGTTCACCAATCCTAACTTGACATCCAACCTCTATAAATTAATTTTCAAATTATCTTTGTTTATAAAAGGATCCGGTAACTCCAGGTTTCTCAACTTAAAAGGTGTGTACACGGTCGTCATCACCCATAAGCTAGCTGATCTAATATTTGTATACATAATTATATGTTCCAAAGATCTCTCACGCCAAAACTACTTGTTTCAAAAATGAAAGTTTCATCGGAAGAGATTATTTACTATTTAATCTAATCTATACTAAAGCCGTTTAAGATTTTGTATTATCTGATTTTTCTATATTGATAGTAGAAATGTAAATAAGGAAGAAAGGCTGGTAAGGGATAAGTGAAAGGTGATTGTAAATAGGTTAAGAAACTATTTTTTTTAGCACCCCGTCATATTAACCATTCTTGCTGTACGCTTATGTACAAATTACACTAGTGGTTTTATGGATGAGGAAGGTTGAGTGTATATGCGTGGAGGAATAATAGAAAACCATTTTGGAAAAACCAGCTTAGGTAAATTCAACCGAAATTCGAACCTCAATCTCCCCGTCATCGGCAGTCTAATCTACTGCGATAGTAGAGTTTTAGACCATACGGCCACGGAAGCGTGTAAGAAGCTAATTAAACAACATTTAATTTGTTTACTTTGCATTACGTTTTACTATTTGTCCGATACATTGACATTAAATTGCCCTATGGGGGTAAAGATGAGGAATCTAACATTTAAAAGAGATATGTACATAACTGATTATCTTTCGTAGAAATCTTTTCTCAAATACTAATTCTCCCCCCCTCCCTTCCCCTAAGCCAAAACTTCCTAAGGCCCTTGACAAAAAAAATTGGAGGGGGCGCTTAATATAATCGTGCCTAAGGGAACAAAAATATTAAATTCAACACTGGGAGTATGTAGTAAAAAATCGCAAGGAAGGTCAAGTAAAAGATGGAAGGAGAGATAGCCAAAAGTGTTCAAGTGTGAAGAGGATCGGGAAAGAAATTAAGGAGGAAGAGTGGTGGAAGTATAGAATAAGATGGAGGCACTTTATTAAACGGACCCGGACAGAGGCTGGAAACAGATGCTGTTGCTGATGATAGATAATTGATAAAACTACTTGTTTGTCTTGTATTTTTACATATAAAATAAAAACTTAATGCATGAGCATGCAATCAAGCAAGAGTAACCACTGCCATTAGCTATTATAGTGCCAACATTTGTTAATATATGGTGTCATGTGGTCAGCACACAAGCTTTCCAGCTGTTAATCTCAGTTTACTAGACCGTAGCTGCTCATTTATTTAAGTAATTCATTTTTCCTCATGAGGCTGAGTTTGACTCAATTCCATCAAAGCTGGAGTTAGATGAGGGAAAGAGATTTGTTTAATATATCCTCTTCAGTTGAATGTCTAGGAGTGGTGCCCATATTATATGTGCGAGATTCGATAATATTTTTTATCACAAGAGAAGTGAGACTTTTTTATTGATACGCGTGGCAGGGTACGGGCTAGACGTTACTTATCAGATACCTTTGAAACACATAATAGGTTGAAACAAGGAGATGCACTCTCCTCACTACATTTTAATCTATATTTAATATGATATTAGGGTAATGCAAGAGAGTAAGAAATAGTTGACATTAAATGGTATGATACAGATATTAGTTTAGAGATTACTGCCAACCACAATATCAATCGACAGAGTTAATAAGCTTAAGTAATTATCATAGCTATTAAAAACTATATTAGATTTGAAATTAGGAAAAGAATACAGAGTCGGGAAATGCCTGCTATTACTCGGTCAGTAAATTTTTGACATCTCTTCTTCTTTCAAGAAATGTAAAACTTAAAATGTACAAAACCATTTTACCGATTGTTCTATATGGGTGTGAAACGTGATTTCTTACCTCACATGACGAAAAAAAATTTAGGGTATTCGAAAAAAATGTGCTTAGGAAAAGATTTGGTCCAAAAGAGATGAGGTTACTGTAAATTGAAGGTTGTTACATAATATATATATGTTTGTGTCTATTTACAGTCTACTTTAAACAACTACACATATTAATAAACACAAAAAATGACATGAATGATTGAACAAATCTAGCAACATTATCAATATTACAACAAGGTCACGCTTTACCACTTAGTTACTAGCAATGTTACTAACTGTACAATCTGGAAACTACTTGTACAATAATTCCACCCCTTCATCGCGTATGGGTAGAAAGGCCGACAATACTTGCGACCTGAGGCTCTGTTTCTTAAAGCTAGAAATATTGACAATCGTCAGTTAAGTTACCGGCGTTGTTACAAGAAGCAACTAGTTACTGTGCTTCTCGAATTCGTTCAATAGTCACTTGTCAAACCAAGATTGGTCAAGTGAACAGGTATTTAACTGTTCAATCTAGGTTTTTTTTATATCACCACGTCTTAGTACCTGTTCAGTTTATACGTAGGCCTATATATTATGATAATAGTTCAGTCACTATAGCCAAAAAGTAATTGAAGTTAGGGATTAACTCTGAGCTAGCCAAATTTTGATATTATTTTAATACAATAGTTATAAATAAAATATTAAAAGACCCCATCAATGCAGTAAACATAACATATTTACAGCCCATAATAAATGTCAACAATGAGTTTTAAGACAATATCTGATTAATCCTATGACTAAAAGGTTTCTATTCAAATATGTAGATTAGAAAATTTCCTACAAAAAAGGTTCTATACATCATTTTCACAAATGCAACAGTTTTGGAAAATTTTCAATTTTAAACTTAAATTCCAGTCGTAATCCTACTACTTATATTTTATATAATATAGTTATTATAAATCACTCAGTATAAATTACTGAGTAATTTAACTAGTATCTGTGTTTCTTACTTCTTTAGTATCGCGTCTAATGGGCTAGGAACGAGATAAGTATAATTAAGAGGTATACAGTGCACCCGTATTTGCGTATATAGCGTGGTAAACAATTAAGTAAAACCCCCACTTGGTGCACCCAACCGGGATCTAACGCCGATCTCCCCATCCTTGGCAGTCTAGTCCAACATGGGAGTAGCGTGTAAGACCGTGCGGCCACCAAGGCGGGTCAGTTATATTATTGTTGAATATTTCTTTATTAGTTGAACTTAACACATGGCATCAACCAATACTTTTTGGTAGGTACCGCTAGTATGTATTTTCTCCTCTATTTATAACCTCTCTGCTTTCGTATGGCTTCAAAATTCTAAGAGCTGGCGACCCTTTTCTGGACATCTGCACCAAATATCGGTTCTTTTGCTAGCCCTTCCCTCCCCTAATACCCTACGTAAGCTTGTATTCTAACCCCTAATTAATAAATCTACAGTAGGAATTGATCCTCTCTGGGAATGCGCAACACTAAAAAGTCATCTTTGTTTGATAGCTTTGAACAATTAATAGTTGAACTTGGTACTGCAAATATTACTTATGTCATCAATGAAGGATTTCTTTTGCATCATGTTGTATGGCATCAAGATGATAATTTAGATCTTATTTTTGCGACATATAATTAATTATGTGCAGGTACATTTTGGCTCAATTGTTGTATTTGATGGATATAATGACAACAGCAAAAATATAAAAGCCATGGAACAACTACATCAATCCTCCAAACTTCCTTTATCAGCGTAGGCTCTCTTCGATGAAACTATGAATGTTATAACGAATCAAGCAAAATTCCTACACACACACACACACACACACACAACAAAATAAGATTAATCTCGATGTTATCAGAAAAGTTTGAAGCTAGTAATTTCATTGTTAAACAAGCTCAAGACGATGCTGATGTTTTGATTACTGAAACAGCACTCGAGCAGTCGTGTAGACATACAATTGTTGTTGGAGAAGATGTCATCTTTTAGTGCTTCTAATAGCTCGCACGCCTGCGGAGAACGAAGTTATCTTTCTGAAATCGGGTAAAGGGAAGGTCGAGAATAAAATATATTCTTCAGGAAGTTTCGGACAATATGAAAGGAGTAAAAATCATATTTAATTCTTACACGCAATCACTGGATGTAATACAACATCTTCCGTTTTTAACAAGGTTAAACAAAATCTTTGAATATATTAGAAAAGACTGAGAATTTATAAGTCTCGGCGGAAGTTTTTAAGCAAGAAGATTTTTCCAGGGATTTAATATTTTCTAATGTACTACGCTCCCTTACCAGTTAAGGACGTTTCCATTGATACACACCGACACTTGTGCTTTGCTAAGTGCACAAGAAATAACAAAGCCGTAAAGTTAGCTTTACTTCCACCGACAGTTAGTGCAGCTCAGCAACACCTATATTAGGTTTATTATCAAGTGCAAACATTGTTAGGCAATGAGTTAAAACCGGAAGACTGGAAATGGCTACTATAAAGTAATTTTTGAAGCCAAAAAGAAAATCACAAACTCCTGCTCCAGATTCCCTTTTGAATATGATTTTCTGCAAATGTTCAATTGGTTGTGGACAAATGGGTGGCTGTAGAAAAAGAGGCTTATACTGTTCAGCAATTTGTGTTGGCATGGTAAATCCTGCATCAATGCTACACTAGATGAAGACTCTTTAGATGATCTGGAAGAAGAAATCAGTGTAGAGGAATTCACTCAAGATGATGAAATTAATCCCATGAATGTCTTACCAGAAGATTTGTGTTCTCAATCTCAGGAACAAGATGAAACAGATGCACAGGATGAAGAAGAACAACAAAAAACTAATACAACGAGGAGGAAGAAGAAACATAATTCATAGACTGAGATGAAATTGTGGATTAGGCCTACGTTAGAAAAAAAAGCACCTTATACTCTAACTCGAAGGGGGTGTGGAAAAGAGTTTAGGTAGTACAGTAATAGTATAGGTAATTCAGTGGCGGCACGTGTATAGGCACTGCGAAACTGCAGCACCCCCTATTTCCACTTGATATTATCGATAACATTTAATATAACGAGTCTTTTTTCCTTTATTTATTTTTGTAGTACAATATATATTCCATAAGCTTAATGTCATACTACAGCAGCCATCCTCCAGTTTATGAAAAAGATACAAAAATCTTGGTATGGAACTGTGCGCTTCACAGTGCCAGTGACGTGGTGTTTGACTGTTGTGCGCATGTGCACATAAGAGGAGGTGGGGAGGAAGGTGGGACTGCCAGGTAGGAAGAACACGGTTGCTCTCGCAGTACCGGCTCTGGCGTGATGTTGAATGGAAGTTTTTTTTTAGTCGGCGTGTGTTGTGCTTAAAAACCGTATACCATATTCTTGAATGTGATAAAGTGTAGAAGAGTGTAGAGTTAGATTATTATTCTGCTTCCAGCTATTCCATTTGATTAATTTTTTTTTCGGTTCTTTTATTTAACAGAAAGACTAAATGCGCTTGCAGTATTTTCAATGCAGAAAAATTTCCTCAATTGTCATCCAGAGATCAAGGGGAAAATTACTGAACTTTTTGCACAAATTAAAACAAGAATAATGGATTTCATTTTGAAATTAATAGATCAAGGTTGACCTGTAACAATTTAAGTTAAAGTAAGTAGGTTAGGATTTTATTAAGTTCTTCTGATTACCAAACCCTTCCTTCACCTCTTGACAAGACATCTTGTGAATGTGAGGAATGCCAGGCCTCCACCGTGGTTCGGATTCCACGTTAAACTGTAGGTCCTCCATTTCATCTCACAATCACCCTACCATTACACATTAGCGTAAGTGCGTATAACCCGAACGGGTAGTAAGACGTGGTGCTAATAATAATAATAATAATAATAATAATAATAATAATAATAATAATAATAATAATAAGTTCTTGAATAAATTTTCTTTTTATACATTTTTTTCCCTTTTACACAATTTTAAAACAAAGGCTAAAATTCTCTGGAGTAGCACCCCCACTAAATTTAGCTACGAGCTGCCACTGATAGGTATATAGGTTTTATAAGTCGTAATACGTGAAAATTGTCGCGTATTCGTAAAAGAAGTATCAAAACTTTTTTGTATGAATTTTTCTATTTTACATATTTGAAAAAGACCTTTCAGTCATAGGACCAATAATTTTAATATTAACAAATTAATGTTAAGACACTTTGTCAGTCTCATCCAGTAAAAAAAAGTCTTAACATATTTCAATTTTAGTTTTAACTACAATATTGTTGAATATTATCACTGGAAACAAATAATTTTATTTATTTGAGGTAATTAACATCCACTTTCTGAACCGACTGATTAAATAAACACACTAGAATTTCTATGAGTAAGAGCGAAAGAATTTCACACACATATCAGGGTTCTTATCCATACCACAATCGACATGGTACCGACGGCTTTACTTCCACTCCGAATGAAGTTGCACTACGGTTTTATTTTATTTTATAGTGTATTGGCTGAGGTTTGATATTTATTAACCTAAGATGGTAACAAGAAGCTTCGTTGTGATCTTCAACAAAAAATTTAATACAGCAGAGCATCGATAATTCTGACTAGTTGGGGATCAACCTAGTCGTGTATAGATATCGTGTATGTATATATTCAGTCAGTTTCTATACCAAAAATAAAAAAATAACCATAGACGGGATATTTACGAAAAATCATTGTTTAGGTAGAAACATTTTCGCTTAATTTAAACAAAGAACTTAAATTGTTTTTTGTTGCTAAATATTACAAATCTTGAAGAAATATAATGAGGCAAAAATCTAACCAGAAAAAAGTCTCCGATTTTTTTCAACCAACAAGGGTTGAGGTGTGTTTTTTGATGGCCATGTTTCTGATATTGATACCACTGTGATTATTTTTATTGTTTGGTGATTCGGACTATCGATGATCCGGATTTTTGACATTCAAATTATCGACGCTCTGTATTTTAATTTGTTAAAAAAAACTGCCAATGTGTCTCAACAATTTTTTTCCAGTGCTTCTTTGTATCCGTTCAGCTTACATGAATAGATTAAGTTCGCTAATAAAATAGGAATGAGGAAGGCAGAATTTTAGAGTGAATGTACTCGCATTTGCAGGGAGTTAGAGTGGAAAACTATGTAGTAGGGGAAAAACGCACTTTATCCGATCAGAACTCAAACCCATATCACCTACAGACTTACACGAGAGAAACACGTTTGGCCATGTAACCTGCGATGCAGGTTAATATTGATTTCTTTTTAGCACCACGTCTTTCTTACCCGTCTGGGTTGTACGCCAATGTACTAATTAAAATAATTTGTTAGGAACTAGGAAAGTTTTAATTTAGAGGAAGTGCACTCAGGTTTGCGTAAAAGGAGAGTGGAGAACCATTTAAGAAAAACAATTTTCAGTGCACCCTATCGTAATAGAGCCCCGATCTCCATGTCTTCGACAAAATAGTCCAACACGAGAATAGCACGTTAGACCATGCAGCCACCGAAGAGAGGTAACATTGATTTATTACAATAGAACACAATGTATCGTTCACCCAAATATATCGTCAACCACAATGCATCGTCATTAATTTTATACCGTGGTAGACAATATGAAACAGTTGTAATAAGTTGTTATTATTTCGAGAAACTTAATGAGTACAAGATCAGTGCTTTATAAACAAAGTTCACTATTGTAAATAATATTTTAGAGATTATCTGTAATCTAAACTATGAGTGAAATAAAAAGACAAATGTTGATGTACGGCACAGTAATTTAATTTCATTTTCAAATTAATACTAAGGTTAATAGTAAAACATGTTGAGTTGAGTGAGAGAACAATAACCACTTTGGTAATAACTGTGTTGGTTGCGTGAGTTATGTAAGGACGAAAATTTTGCGGGAGGTACATCAATATCGAAATAAGAATACATATATAAATAACATTATTAAAAATCATGCACACAGGGTTCGCGGTTCTTGAAGAAGAGTTTGTATGCTGGCACATAGGGCTCGCGGTTTGGTGTGTCCCCTGGCCAGAGTGGATTCACCTTCTGAGGTAGCAGTAAAGGATGTATAATACTTTTCAGGCAGCACAAAACAGCCAGAGCAGTTTGGTGGCGATTTATTAAACTCACGTTGATATGGCAACAAGGTTGAATTTTGATGGTATTTTGTTTATTGTATCATAAGTGTACTATATAATGGTATTATTTAACTATTGTTAATTTTTTTAAAGTTGGGAAACTTATTTGCAGATAAACAAATAGGACTATAGCGATTTAAAAATAGATTAACTCAAATGTAGATCTCTTGATAAAAGATACTAAAAAAAGCACACAAATTACAATTCTGAGCCAAAATCGAAGTGATACCAAATAATATATAAAACATTTCACCTTATTATATAAAGCAATTATTAAATACATACGTACCTATATATAATTTCTATTTTCCCTAATTAATTTTCTTATACCAATACATTATTATTCTTAAATAATGTTTAGTACAAAGCTATAAACTAAAAATCAATTTCCTTCCAAGATGAATTTTCCTGCAAGAAAGAGAAATCTAACTGATTCTTATATCTACATGAACAACGAACACAAGACTTAACATAATTAGTTTTATCTAACAGTTTATGTATGTTTTATTCCATTTCCACACAATATTTTATAATAATTTCAATCAATACATAACGATGTTTTAATTCTTAACCAATGTGTGCGATAGAGGGCAAGTCGTATGTGCCATTAATAAAGTGTGCTGTAAAAAGGTGCAATTATAAACTTTTGAAAGAGAAATTGTAGACTATCAAAAATGACTTCCGCCTTTATAGCCGACGCCATCGTAACGTTCAAATGCAATTGGCATATTGCCGTAACTGTTTCTATTATTTTATGTTCGTTGTTCATATATTATATATGCTAAATGGTTAAATTTATTTTTATCATGAAAATCTTGGTGGAAAGGAAATGGATTTACAGTTTATGGCGCTGCACTAATAAATGTATGATATAAGTAAAGTAATTAGGAAATATAGCCATTTTTATTTGCAAATATTTTATAATTGCTCCAAATATATAAAACCATACGTCTTAATTTCTAAGAATACAAATTAGCACTTTGAAACGTTAAAGAAGCCAGCCATTTTGAATGGAAAAAATTTCAAAAACGAAAACAGACAAACCGACGACAGCAGCGCTGAAGTGACTAACGCTTAAATTAACTTGATTTCACCTTGTTCATATAGAGTGCCCAGCCCATGACCATTGTAAGAGTTTGACTATTTTTGTATAGCTGGTTTAATATTTATATCCATTTTATTTTATTCAGTAAAACTACATAAATTATTTTGTGTTAATTTGGATAAAACTGCCTTTGGCGCTCGGGAAAAAAAAACTTTATTGGATAATTATTTTAATGATAGAAGACAGAACAACTCTATGTTAATAATCAAATCTTGGAAGCATCAGCAAACAATATCGCGTGTGACAATTTAAAAAAAATCATTTACCTGTTTCTTCTTGTCATAGTTTTCCT
>CABEEJ010003468.1:65265-82123 GCA_901482245.1 Timema douglasi | reverse complement strand
AATCGGTCCAGTAGTTTCGGAGCCTATTCATTACAAACAAACAAACAAACAAACAAAAAATCAAACCTTTCCTCTTTATAATATTAAGTATGAAAAAAACACCTGCACTAAGAGTCTAGGAAGTAATTAATTCATTTAGTAAAAAAAAAGTTATAGCCACAGTATTGATCAACATTTTTTCTAAAATTATAATAGTAAATATATATATTTGAGTGTGTCTTTAGTAATAAGTGTATACAGACATATATTTACTATTATAATTTTTTTAAAAAAAGGTCAATCAATACTGTAGATATTTGTCTTTTTTTTTCTCTTTTACCAAATGAATTAATTACTTTCTATACTCTAGTGTGGACTTATTAAATTGGTTTGATCATAAATACCACATTTATAATTTAAAATACTGAGGCGGCTAAATTTGAGAAAATTCAATATTGTCACTATCATAAGTAAAAAAAACCTTAATTCTTAAGTATTTATTAGAAAAAGAAAATTAAGATTACCCAACATTTAAGACTTACAGTGAATATTTTTTTTACCAAAATTTTGAAGCTTTTTATTTGCAGCAATTGTGTGTTCAGCTTTAAATATCCTGTTTAAGTCATAAATTGATGATAATAAATTAATATTTATAAATGTGTTTGCTCGGGTGTTAGTTTCTTTTCAAGAAAATCAATGTCCACACACTTATGTGCTGTCATTCATTGTTCATATTTAGTGCATAAATTTAATAATCTTTGAGAATCAATGTATGCTGTGTAAGGAATAAAAATGTGGTATGTCAACCTCACTTATTTCAACAAATAATAACTAATTTGCAATAATGTAATAATTTCTACATTTCTTCTTCTTCGGTTCTCAACCCAAGGGTTGGTATGCTGTAGTTTTCCATTCCTCTCTTCTTACTGCCTTCCTTTTCATCTCCATGTAGGTCGCAAAGTCTAGATCCAACATGATCTGGTGCATGTATTCCAGGCGTGGTCTTCCTTGCCGGTTTCAACCTTCAGCATCACCCCCGGCTATTGTCGTTAGTAGGTTGGTGTGACAGTGAATGACCGACCAATCAGCCAATCACATCTCAAATGAATCTGACTCCACAGATTTCTTGTCTGGCATAGTGCACACCACCTCTTTCATTGCTTTGCCTGTCCAACTAATCTTCAGCATTCTTCAGTAGTACCAGGATTCCAGTGATTTGAGCCTCCTCAGTTTCCACTGTTCATGTCTCACACCCACATAATCTAACACTCCATACATAAACTTTCAACAGTCTCTTGCTAACCTTCAAGCTGACTGTTAGATGTGAGCTGGTTCTTCTTGGAGTCGAAAGTTTTTGGCTCAGTTAATCCAACTAGCTATCTCTCTTCTATTTCTGGTGTCTCTAGTTAACTTGCTCCCCAAGTAAGTAAATTCAGCCACTTCCTTCAGAACTCGATTGAATGTTATGTTTGTTCATCTAAAGGCTGCAGGCTGCACAGAATCTGGATTAGGCCTCATGCGGGCTCACAAGTTTGACATGCCTGCTCTAGAGCAGAAGTAAACAGAGAATTGTCACCTAAGCCCCCCTCGGTGGTCACGGGCTCTAAGAAATTGCTATTGTGATAGACTGGGTTTGGCGGTGGTGAAGAGGTCAAGGTTCGACTTTGTGGTTTTCCCATTTCTTCTTAACCAACTTCATCACTAACCCTTAAATTAAGCCATTAATAGCCTTAATGTTAGACTTAACAACTAAAAATTCAACTTTTTTTAAATATATAAATTTAATCTTTCTTTTAGCTGTCCAAATTGACACCATCTGTACAAAAGTGAAATTAAATTAAGCACACTTGACTCAAATACATATCTTACAACCCCACCCCTTTCCTTTTAATTTTGTTTCTAACCTGAAAACATAAGTTTGTGTAACAACTACACCCCGATGAAGCTCAAGGTTCTAAACACTAATGACATGTCTTGACACTCACCAATTTTGTGAAAATTGAAATTTAATTCCTCTATACTTCTTTATAAATTATCTGAATATGCAAGGAAGTTATTGGAATACTTTTATTAGATTATAAAACAATCTGCAATATTAGTATAATTATTATGCAACAGGAGTGGAAAAGAGATCATCAGCAAGGCTATACCCAGAAATGTATTTTGGGAAGAGAGTATCTACTTATGGTGCGATTTTCATAAAATATATACTATTTTATGTATTTCTAAATTGAGTCCCTTTTGAAGTAGTACCTCATTTCAACATTTTTTCTTTCCTATATAAATACCAAGTAGTATTGTAATTGTGGGAATTTTTGACCTCGGATTATGAGGAATCGTGTTAGCTATGTGTGTCCGAACTCAAAAAAGGGAATTTGATAATTTTGTGTGTCCCCATGACTTTGTGTCTGTTTGTCCATTTCCACATATGAAAATAAAGTCTTTTTTTTTTAATTCTAAAAAATCCCAAATTTCCTAAAGATTTGAAAGATTCCTCTCGTACCAGTTCTAAATTGTACGTCTAACTGTTGTAGAGTAAGACTACTAAATTAAATAACTTGACTCAAGGTAACTTTCGTTCAATCTTAACTTTTATTTTCCTAGGAGAAGCTTAACTTGTTGGAACAACCCTCTCTTTCAGGTGATAGCAAGACGGTGCTACAAGTTGCGCTACCTGAACGCCCGTGGCTGTGAGGCTGTAAGTGATGACGCCATCACTGTCCTGGCCCGCTCCTGCCCAAGACTGCGGGCACTTGACATCGGCAAGTGCGACGTGAGCGATGCAGGCCTGCGAGCACTCGCAGAGAGCTGCCCTAACCTCAAGAAGCTGAGCCTACGCAGCTGTGATCTAGTGACGAACCGAGGGGTGCAATGCGTAGCGTATTATTGCCGGGGACTGCAGCAGCTCAACATACAGGACTGTCAGATCTCTCTTGAAGGGTACAGGGCAGTGAAGAAGTACTGTAAGAGGTGCATAATCGAGCACACTAACCCTGGGTTCTTCTGACCCATCTTATCCAAATGTTCTAGCTCTTGTAGTCAGAAGCAAGAATAACCATTTAGAAGATCGCTAGCCAACATTTACAGAAGGATATTAACTCACAGTTGAAACACGTATTTTCATATGGCTTTCTGATGGCGTGATTGAGTAAATATAGAAAACTAACAACCGGATAGGGATTTGAATCCTGGTTGTACAGTTTACATGCAAACTGCTCTACTAACTTAACTATCTAGGATCTCATCCTTGTCAATGTGTCATTCAACTATATTAGCACCCACCTTGATGATCTAATGGTCTAAGGTGTCACTCTTACACTAGACTGGACTGACAATTATGGAGTTCCGAAAATAATTATTCCTAAATGGTTTTCTACTCTCGCTCTTGCTCTCCATACAGATTCAGGTATATTTTCTCTCTAAAATCAGCCTTCCTCATCCTAATACATTATTGTAATTAGTTCATTTTCGTAAAACACAAACAGGTAGTAAGACGGGGTGCTATAAAAATATGTGTCAACCTTACAAGGACGTGATCGGAGATAGCTAAATTGGGCTGTTAAAATTAACATAATCCGTCCAAAAGTAACAGCCGCAAAACACATGAAAGTAGATTTAATTTTTTAACTGCTAAGGAGGTTCCTCCTCTGATGACCCGACTATACTTAAATTATTGATCCAACTATTCACCAGAGGCTCATTTACTAACTAGGCAATAATAAAATATCATTATCAATGTTGTGGGAGCCAATAATTATTTAACACTTCTAGAAACGGGAAGTGGGTCCCAGAAAGCGCAAAGCTAGCAGCTTGTTTAGTGGGTGACAAAGTTAAATATGGCAGCAGTGTGTTGTATGTATTTATTTATATCTATTGAATAAAACTATTCTACTCCATTAGTCAGCCGGAACATAAAGGATGTGGGGCTATATCAAGAGATACTTGTTTTTAATTCACATTTGTTAACTTAACAACAGAAGTTTTATTCACACATTATTATTATTATTATTATTATTAGCACCGCGTCTTACTACCCGTTCGGGTTGTACGCACTTACGCTAATGTGTAATGATAGGGTGATTGTGAGATGAAATGAAGGACCTACAGTTTAACGTGGAATCCGAACCACGGTGGAGGCCTGGCATTCCTCACATTCACAAGATGTCTTGTCAGAGGTGAAGGAAGGGTTTGGTAATCAGATAAATCTTTGCCGGGACTGAGGATTGAACCCTGGCCGCCAGCATAGAAGTCTGACACCTTACCCCTAGACCGCCAGGTCACCTATTCACACATTCAAGTGGAGGTGTCTGAAGTATATATTTTTTATTCAAAGCCGAATTTAATAGTCTGAAATACTCCCAAAGCCGTTTATTTTTTATTGTTTTATGATGCAAAAACAACACTATTGTGCATATTTACATAGTCTTAGAAACTACTATATATAGAATGTTTGTACTGTCCATTTAAAATATTTTAGCGTAAGTTAATACATCAAGTTTTTATTGCAACATGCAATCACCTATAGATTTTTTTCGTGTGAACATAAATGTTTAAAGCTGACTAATATTCTAAATGAAGTCAAAGGTTTTCAAAGCTTCACACACTTGTACATCAAAGGGTACCGTGCTTATCTTCGTGAGCGTAGAATTTACATTCTTTACCTCTCTAGGTAACATTTATTTCTAGTGTCAAGTCCCACATATAAAATAACCTTCCAACTAAATGGTGTATGTTAAAGTGGGTGTTGTAGCCCTGTTAAAATAATATTTAATAATATTGATAATTTCATCGTCCTTTATTATAGTGCTGGCCAATAGTCGTTATACCTATGAGAGGCCAGCACTGAAAAGTACACAAGTACTTTACAAGCATGCATAATAGCAAAATAAAATAAACAATTATAGTTAAATAATGATACATATACTAATGTATAGTTACAAAAATAGTATATGATGGTAAAAATAATAACAGGGCGGTTACCAAACATATTTTACATAATTTCCCGACTACTTTTTTTCAGTTTTAATGGTGGATGATGGCTGTTATTTTATTTAGGTATCATTAACTTTTGTTTTAGTGTTTGGTTGCGAAATTAATGGGACATTTTAGACATATGTTTTAATTCCCTGACTTTTCCTTATTTTTAGTTAAATTCCCTGACATTTCCCTGTCATCCCAAAATTCCGTTTTTTTCCAGGTTTTCCCTGTCTGTAGTCACCATGAATAAAGAAATAAATAACTTGAGGGTAGTAAAAGGATAAGTATTTAAAAAAGCAGTAACAATAAACAAAAAATATAGCAGAATAATGTAAATTTAAATATTCGAGGCAGCGCCTCTACAACAGTGGTCACCAAATGTTGGACCACTGAGACATTTTAAGGACCTTGACGAGATAGCAATAAACATAAGAAATGGTGCTATTTCGGTAGTAGACATGGTTGGCCAGCAAAAATAAATAAATAAAATCATGTTTTTGAATTAGTATAGTCCTATAGGACTTGAACTTGTGGCACTATTAAAGTTTTTCCAGACCGCGGAAGTATGTTGAGTTTTTAAAACAAACCTTTGTCATAAATAATTGAGGATCCCTGCTCTACAAGATAAATTAGTGATAAGGGAGTTCCTTAAATAACTGAGTTTGGCTTTTCTTTTATGATAAAAGTCAAATTTGACAAATCTGAATTAGAGCTGTGGATACAATTGCCTATAGTGCTCATGTAACAGGTGTATAATGTTGTTGATGATAACAATAATACAAATATATATTTTATAACTGTTTCCAATTTATCGCCTGGGTCAATTTTTATTCAAGCCATACATTTTCCACTACTGGCTTGCTAGGCCTATCATAGCTTCATATGCCTTATAATCCAACTTAAGACTAGGTCAGGCACAACATCCAGTCCCCAGCCTTTAATTTATCATTGTGAAAGAGTAAACTCGCAGTTCACCCATGATAAATTGTTCGGCCATACCGGGAACCAAACCTGGTTTAGTAGACAGACACGCTACCGACTGAATTAAGGTGTCAATAATAATAAATTATAATAATGGCATGAATCAATATCATCTCGTGACCAACATTCTTGAGCAAGCTTGGAAGGGGTGCCCCCAAACTTAAAAGGGGAGCTTCCGGAATTTTTAAAAAAATGTTTATGCTTCAAGAAGCTATTTGAAGTTTTTTTTTACAATAATTGTGGTGTTGGGCATCCTTCTGTTCTTTGATTTACATTGTGGTGTTGTTACCTATTATAGACCTATACTTATAAACTTTCTTTTGTTAGCTTTCGCTGATAAACACATCAAAACAAAAGTACCTGCTACAATAAACTCCACTAAACTCTAAAGCCTGGTACACACAGCACGACTTCTTGTACAATATCTTGGTCCCATGGATTGCATACAATATTTGAAACAAACCTGGCATGTATGGACTACATCAATCTCTAGCTTAGTTTGAGGAAAGATTAGCCAGTACTAGTATACTGTTGTGCATGGGATGCCCAAATGTACTAATTATATATACTTTCCGTTGAGGTTCTTTTCATGCCCTGAAGAGGTGAGGGGATGATAGTGAATATGATGGGGTGAAGCCATTGAAGATATTAACCTAACTTATGCCCATTTAACCAAACCTTGGTGACAATGGGAATTATTCTCCTTTACTAAAAAAAAAAAATCCTCCGGCATCAGCCTGGAATTGAACCCGGGACTTCTAGCTGATCAGCCAGGGGCTCTGACCATTATACTGGTTCCATAATTATTGGATGGTTCCTTATTAATATTTATTACTCATTCAAGAATGAGTCACTTGCTCTTTTGTGTTGCCACCAGATTATCTTAGACAGGTATAGTCATGAATGAGAGGAAACTAAGGACGTCAAACTTGATAACTTTTTTCTCAAGTTCTCAAATCCCAGTAAACATCCAGTAAATACAAGTTATGGCATTGAAATGAAACAGCAATATTCAGAATTGGGTAATTTTTCATTGTGACTATTAGTTATTTTGCCATTTAACTTTAGTACATACTAATTGTTAATAAACTAAATGTTACAGTTACGGTCTTGTGATCTTTCTCAAATCATACTTGATTGTTTCATTCAGGTTTTATTTCTAAACCCCTTTTTATATGCATAGAAAAATATTGGCATTGTAAATGTTGAGAAATTAGAATTGAGTAAATATTACACACATTTAGTTTATTTAAGATCTAGATGCTGTGTTCAACACAAAAAATGTGTTATTTCATAAAAAAAAATTGACTAATGGTAAATTAATTCTTCACAGCTATGCCTGATAATTTCTTTGTCGTTCTCATACCAAAAAATACAAAAAAACTTGACAGTCTTGACCCGATTTTTTACACAACTTAAGTATTATAATTGAAACCCATAAAGTATGTTAAGTTGGGGTGTACAAAGCTTCAAAAACTTTGACTTCACTCAGTTACAAAGTTTGAGCAAAAAAAATATTTCAAGTTAAGATACACATCTATGTTCAATTTTTTTTATATTTTTTTTTTCATTTTATCTCGTTATATTATCACAAATTAATGTTCACATAACAGAAAACTCAAATAATTAAATCATATGTTGTGATAGTAACTTAATTTATCATTTTTTAAATTATACTTTATAATAATTTTTGTTGGTTTCCTCCTTTAGAAAGTTCCATTGCATGTTTCACACTCCCGCCCGATGAGTTCCGATAGAATGAATTATACTTATGGGGATTGGGTGATAGTAATTGATTTTCTTAGAAAGACAGCCACTACCTTTTTGTCCATTGGCAGCAATGTAAAGTGTGAACTTTGTTCTTCTTTTCATTGTAAAAGCCATATTTTGTTTGTTCCATTTTATAGGTTTTCATTCAATTCTCCTCTTCCAAATATAATACATTTAATATCTAGTTATAATTATGCAATATATTATTTTCAAACATTAAACGCTTTTTTAAATATTCAAACTTCAATTTGGTTTTGGGGATATTTCATACCAGATGAATAGACCACGATATATCACGGACGGGTGCTGACGTGGCAGGCGCTACAGGTGCGGCAGGAACTCAAAGTAATTTTCCTACGATAACTCTTTCTATACACTATTTTATGTCATAATTCAATCCTCTTGAATCTTTTGTTTGTCATTTTTGGTAATTGCTACAAAAATATTGTTAGATTTAGTGACTCTTGAACAAGCTACATAGAGTTGTCCATGAGTAAATACAGCATTTGGCAAGTTAAATCCAGCAATTTGAAGCGTTTGTCCCTGAGACTTATTGATAGTCATTGCAAAGACAACAATGTGTTTCAACGTAAACTGAGTTTGCTATGTCAGAACTCTGTAAAAAGTGCTATCTGCTGATACCTTATTCATCGCTGTAGGCTTTGTATTATTTGAGACAAAGGGGTGCTGACAACAAAAATAATATATAGGATTATTCAATTCGACTTTTATTTAAAAAAGTGAACTTCACACACCACTAATGTTTAACTTTATAATCCCCCCCCCCCATATTTTGGCCAACTCTCATAGATATACATAATATGCTAAACATGCTAACTAACTTATAAACTTGAATAGGGTTAATGTATATGAAATTGTACAGGTATATCGCTACTTGCAACATATTAGGTTCCAGGCCACTGTCATAACTTGAAGAAATGCATTTTTTCTACTTATCTATGCACTTCAATCATCATAAACAGACATAACTGTCATAAATAACACATTTGTAGCTAAAATAAAGGCTGTAAGCCTTATATTTCGAAAAAAGGGCAAGCATACTAATCACTGGACACTGATGTGAGCGGTAGCGTCATGTCGCTAAAGTATTATAAGTCAGGGTATGCGTGTTGTTTTATGTTAACAGAAAAGTATTAGTTCAAAAACAGTTATTTGGTATTTTAATTACAACGCTGTTTGTAAAGTTCTTATTCAAGATTATTTGGAATAGAGCCCTAGGCTAAATCCTGGTTAAATTAGGAGGGATAGCCATGGAAATTGATAAAAAATAATCTTTAAAAATGTTTATTTTTATATTCAAGCATATGAAATTGAAACCTAAAGCGCATAAATCTTATTTAGTTTGATTGAACTGTTGTGTAGCTTACAAGGTTGGGCCATAGTGTACTTGTGCATTAGCACTGAATTTACCTTTCAGAGAGAACAGAGTACATAAATCAGGCAACATTCCTTCCTCATGAACATGAGACTCAAGTAATTATTTACTGAAACCACAAGAATACTATATTATATTATGGTCTAACTTAAAAAATCCTGATATCTGCCCATCACCTACTATAATCTAACACTAATTACTTAGTATAATTTTATTAAAAAACTTTTTAAAATCTATTCGCCTATCATGAAGGGTGCCTTACTAAATACATTTCAGATCTAGGTACAGAGCATTTTTTGAATACAGCTTGTCTACATTCAAATTTTAAAATGTATATTTTTTCTGTGAAAAGTAGTTTACTTATAAAATGTAATGGTCTCATCTACCTTCAAGAAGGCTAAAATATTAAGTTCTACAGAATTCACCAATAAACTCTTTAACAAACTGCAGTCTGGTCCTTGTTTCGCCCCAATTGGTGTAAACGCTGGCGAGATGAGTGGATCATAATTCACTAACATTGTGGTCCCAAGTGCCAATAGCCTGTTTTAAATTACTTATAAATATAAAAAATGTGAGAAGAAAACTATAATCTTAAACTCGTAGTTATTTACCAAAACCAACCCGATTCGATTAACCTTTGTATGAGATTTTTAGGATTGTATAAATAATGCAGTCATCTTTGAGTAAATATCCTTGAAAAATCCAACATACCATTGAGTGTCTAGATTTTAAAATTCTTTATTACTCAGTATTTATTCCAAACAAAATGTTTTTGAAAGATTAAAATTATATTTTTTATCTGTTTAATGAAACATTGAAAGGATAGTAGGGCAAAACCTAAACAGTTATCATAAAGCTATAAACCTCAAAAGTTCACAACAAAACACACAATTATGAAATTTTTGGGGTACATCGGTCTCCTTAAGCAGCTTTCAATATTTAATTTAATACAGCCGTTTGGCGCCATTTTTTCTTTGTTTATTTAAAAATATATATATATTGTATTATAACCACAGACTTACAAAAAGTATATAAAATATAAATATTGTCATATTGTAAAATTTTATACCCTTTTTTAATAGCACACATATTATGTAATTATAATGTAAATATAAAAGATTCACAATTTGTTATATAAAATAAAGTGTTAAACAAAATGCAGTCTAATTAATTTGTACATACCTTTCAGAGACAATAAAATATTTTTTCAGGATCGGCACGCATACATTGTCAGCTATTAATACATCTCTGTTAAAGGTAAATCCCCAATTTCATCAAGGTTACATTTTTTTGGACAGTGCCAGGAATTTATCCCAAGGCACTTGCCCAAAAGGCAAACTTTTTACCGCCTAGCCGAAAGTGTCAACCATTTTTCTCTTTAGAATTGACCCCAGGATGGCCTTAAAATACTACAAGAAAACAATCCCTGATACAAAAATACAAATTTATTAATTTGATTATACAACTTTGTATAGTTGGGTCAAATCCATTATTTTACAAATTCCTGTCTTGTAAAAAAAAATTATTGACATAAGAGGAAAAGAAAATACAAATAGTAGATAAATTAATGTTATCATTCTTTCTCATAATCAATTCATACATTGTTAGTTTTAAATTACTGGTCTAGAGCCTGGTTGTTTTGTTTATCCTACAACTATAATCGATTCTGAATCACCAATAAACAGTGTGTGAGCTCTAAAACAAATTTCACTTGATAAATTTAAAGAAAATATTTTTTTAAAGGATTTGTGTCTTGAATCTAGAATATCCTTAAGGATTCGAGGGTCCATCCTTACTACTTTGGCAAACACTTAAAAAAATAAATTTAGGATAAACTCATTTACAAAGTGTTTAAATAAGATTGAATAGACAGTTTTCCTGGCCACTATGCACAAGTCGAAGATATTGATATATTCAGAAGATTGTGTAACTTCTAAAATGGCCAACATTGACAAACGGTCAATTTATTGTATAATATCAAAGACATTTATTTGTAAATGTGTTGCCTTCCAAGTAAAACTTTTTTTATTACTAACTTTACTATGTATTTAATTAATCTTTCCCATTTCTTTATAAAACCAATGGGGGGAAAATGTTTTGGCTATAGTGTATAATTATAACGTATAAATAGTGTTTCAATAATTTAAAATCATTAATTCATCAGTTATAAGTGGTCAAACTTGTTTGCTAGTTTCTGCTTTTTGTGTGCCTTTATTAAGGTAAAGTAATTATGGAGCTGAAATTTAATATAACTGAGTTGTAAACCAGTAAATATTTATAATATTGATATCTTCTTCCCTCAAACTAACCCACTCTTCTCCCACCATTCAGCTCCATATCCTTTTCAACAATTGCTCTCTTCCCAATCTCTTGACAGGCCCATACTATTTCATTCTTGCTTCCTCACCTCATTCATGTCCTGTACTACTTCTTTCTCTCTCTCATACATCCTTGTTCCTTAACCTATCTCACCTGGTTTATATCCAGCATGCTCCTCATAAACTTAATATGCATTGTCTCTACTTTGCTGGAATCCCACTTGTCATTGTTTGAGCTGCATATATTACAACAAAGGTAAAACCACTAAAACTAAACTGTATTTTCCTGGAAGACAGGTGAAAAGGAAGGGGTTGGGGGTAGGGGGGACAATAATACAAGAACCCGGCTGGAATGGAAACCCAACTTTCCAGATAAGAGTTTAATAACAGTTTGACCAATTCTACTCGCGAAAAATACTGATACAAATCCCAAGACATTTGTTATAAAAATGTAATATTTTTATTCAAAATAATATTTGTTCTTACAATATGTTATTAACAGGTTCCAAACGGTATTTATTTTTAAATATACAAATAATTTTAAGTTATGATGGTACCATCAATTGCAATATAAAATTCTATGGATTTATTTTGGAAAATTTAGTAAAGTAATTTAAGATAAAGAAATATGATTTATTTATTTTATTAATATATGAGTTTGAAATTCTCAGACAAACATAATAGGAAATTGAACTTTTGCAAAGGATTGTACCATCAAATATACACTTTACATAAAAATAAACTATGTAGTTTTCCAAATGTGGATTAATTTCAATATCAAGTATAAGTTGAGTTTTTTTCTAACAATTATAGCAATGGCATCAACTCAAGACCAGAATGCAGTCTACTATTTATTTGGTCTATAATTCTATGCGAGCAAACTTAAAACCATTTGCTCAGAGTTTTAAGAAAGTTGCATACTGGCTTTTGCGTACCTTTACTTCACTTTATAGAGTAAAACAATGTAAGAACCACACAACAAATGAAAGAGATTAGTATGTTTCTTAGTAGTGATAACTTTGAATTCAAAATTAATTTTATTTTAAATGCCCAAACTTTTCCTTTACTCCTCTTGACATGTGGAAAAGTGTTCTTTTCACACCTCTACAGATTGAACTTGACCACTGTAATTGTCATGAATGTATCAATAAAGTATAAAATAATAGCCCACAGCCCAAATCGTGAATTAAAGCACAGTAAAATATAGATAACTTAACAGGCTTCTAACACACTATAGTTGATAGTGCCTAAAACCTCTTTATATCAGAATGATGCCTGATAAGGCCTCATTGAAAATCTGGTGGGGATTTGAAGAGTAAAGTTCTAGGATGTAATCAAAGCGGGGATAAAACGGTACTTAACTCTGCCACTCTACATACCAGAAATTTGTAGATCTTTTTTTTAAGTTCACTATCAAAACACATGATTATGACATTTTTGTGGTAGCTTCTTCAGCAGAAGAGAGTAAAACAATGACTGGACTACGACAGCATGGCTAGAGGTTTTAATTTAAGACAGCTGTTTGGCACAATTTTTCCTTTATTCTTTTAAATATAAGTTATAAAAAGTGAATCAAAAAATACTTTGTTCTATGCACACATATTTAGTCCAACGCAATATTTATTTTAATAAAATATATTAAACTAGTATACTAATTCAATATTGTACAAACTCTTTAGCAACAAATTTCAAATTAAGTATTTTAAGGGAGCTGCCTACTGGAGAGCTAAGATGTGTTGCAGGTGTTGTGAAACATAAGTTATTTTAGATTGGGTTGGTTCTTTCAAAATTATTAGGGCTGCGTTGATGAACCCTTTCGCAGATATTGCCAGTAACTGATGCTGAATTAGTTTTTTTTAAATGATCGGTATATTAACACCCAGTTAAATGACAAAATAACTAAACAGTCATTTACAAAATTGGTAAATGAGTACTTCAAAATTATGCTTGAACGTGCTCCAAGAACTGATCTTGGGGAGCTCTAAGTGAGCGATCGATCAAACGCATCTTGGAGCACTCGGTAGTCAGCAAGCAGCCAACGTCACGCACTTGAATTTTTTATAAATCCACAAAAAATAAAATCATACATATTGTTTTTAATAGTGTTTAACTTTGTTACTTGAGGAAATCTTTATCTCTAATATATTTATGAAATATTTCATATTTTAAATAAGCCTTAAGGTATATAAAAGTGAATGGTTTATTTCACAGAATTAAAGAATGTATATTTACATGACTTGAGAAATATATATATATATATATACATATATATATAAATAATTATCGGCTGATAAATCAGATCGATTATCGACATTGGCCCAGCCCTACAAAATATTGTTTCCCTAAAAATGGAGGAGAAAGGTATTATTAACAGGTCCCTTGGAAAGACAACTTACGTGCTATTCAGGGGGGTACTAAAGAGAAACCCAAGGGTTAAGATTGACAGAAAGACGTTAAGACGAAGCAAGGATACTAGGTACCTGGGCGTGATGCTAGATGAGAGGTGCAACTTCATGACACACATGGAAAATGCATGTGGAAAAGCTTGCTTGTAGCCTTAGGTATTTGACCCTTGGACTTAGAGGTGAAGAGGAGAACAGTATTACATTGGATAAGGAAAGGGGAAATGAAGAAAATGGCTAATCTCATGAGAGCAAATATAACAACGGGACTTCAGGTGAAGAAACATCTTGAAGAGGAGTGGCAAGACGAGTGGGAGTGGAGCAAAATTGGTAGAAAAACACGTAAGATATTTCCAAGCGTTGCTGAAAGGTTGGGAATGGAATACCTGCAGCCCTCTCCAGGTTTGGTACATTTTATTACTGGGCAGGGTCCACATAAAGCCACTCTCTACACTGGAACTCATCATGCTAGAGTGTATTGAGACATTGGAAGATAAAATTAACCTGCAGATACCGTTGCAAGCGAGCACGGTTTATCACATACTGCGTGACGTAAACCGATGGAGTCTCCTGGATGCAATCGCGGATAATGTGTCCAAGTAAGAAAGAGAAAAGTACTTAACTGCAATGAAAAATAGAGGACAAAATAGACTGGTCAACTTAAGACAAGGGTACAGGACAGAGAGAGACAGTGACGTTACAACAGATATGGATGACACACAACAGTACAGTTTGACTAAGTCAATAGGTGTGACAAAGACAAACTGGATTATTAGCTGGCTGGGTAGAATGTAGTGGGGATCTCCAGGTAAACCGGAGCCTAGCTGCAGGAAGAAAAGTTCTCTGGATTCTAATAATGTGAACTGCTGATGAACCCGAGGGTGCCTTGATACCAGCTAAGGAGTTGAAGAAAACATCATCTTCAGACAGGAGAATCAACCCCTCACTCATAGGGTCCCGCCCACTTGGCGACAAGTAGGTGATGCTGGGCTGGAGCTGTCGAGCATCTGGTTTGTTCGCCGATCCATCCGATGGCTGTTCTCAGTTCAGAAAATGGATCGGCGATAACAACTGAAAGACCCTGCAGCCAACTATAAGAAGGTCTTGTACTTAGGCTAAGTTGGGTATTTTTATAAATCTTTAGGTTAAGTTAGTTGTAAGTCCATAGGTGGTGATATTGTGGGTAGTAAGCCAAGCGAAATCACTGGTAGGGCACCTCCACAGGTGGTGGAGGGGGATGCCCACCCCCGCTGGGGCTCTCACAAATCTGGGAACTATTGGATAAAGAGTGTGGTGGGACATCCAGTGAGGCAGGGTACCAGGGGCATAATATACCTGGGGTGGAACATCTAGTAGGTTAGGTATAGGAAAGATAGCCAACTAGAACTTTTAGATTTAGGCGCCTATTCTAAACTTATTGTATTTTTTTAAAAAAAAGAACATAGCTAAAAGATGTAATGTTAATTCAAGATGTAGATCTAGGTCCTGAGCTACATGCTATGAATCGGTATAAATAGTGTCAATAAATAAATTTCCCTTGGGTTTAAAAACCTTGTATATCAAGTTTTCTAACTTAAATCTATGAAATAGTTGAATAAATTAATTTTCAATAAAATTCCATGCAAAAGTTGCAGTTCAGCTTATTTATGAACATATTATTCAAACCGATTGTTAAAAAGTCTATTAGAATCGACTAGAATAATTTTACTTTAATTGAAATGATGAATAACACTTTATTATATTTAAAAAAACTGCGATTAAAATAAATAAATGATAAAATAATGATTTTTATGTATATATATTTTTGAATCAAAATTATTTTTTTTCCGTTTATTAAAATATTGAACTAGCCCTATCAAAGCGAAATAAATCTCATTTATAAAAAAGACAACTGATCAAACATTAAATGTGTAGTGTGTCTAATTTAGTAACTAAATACTTTTTTTTTAATAAATATATTAACCAAACTTTTTTTTTCCTATGATCAGTTAAGTGACAAATTATTAGGCTGGGGTCTGATTAAATTTATTCTAAAATCATGTTGGGCTAGACGCCAGTAAGAAAATTTATAATCAAACTCAAATTGAATATTAGAGAGAATGAAAAAAATTGATATTTCGGATTTATGAACCTGAAGTTTTTGTGAATCCTTAGCTCTTAAGCTTCCCTAAGGATTCAATTTATATATTAATATTTCAGAATCATTATCTTAAACAAATATTTTTTTAAAAGTACACCTTATCTCTAAGTGATGATTTATTTAAAACACAAATTATAAGAATTATTAAAATGTAAAAATATAAAAGACTAAGCAATAAAACTAATTTCAAGACAAAAAATAATTGACAGTAATTGACAAACAATCTAAGGACAAATCAAATATAAAATTACCGTCCCTGAACAGCAGTATTTTTTTAAGTAGCAAAATATCTTTTCATGGGCACCTCTGAGGAGTTTTGGCGGATTATGTGACATTCACACTCTTGGTCTCTTGTTGTGGCCCTCGAGGGAGATACAACAGCGTGCTTGTCTTTCTGAATGCTCTACAGTCCCCTCCTCGGCACTCCTCTTATTAGCGCCTGGGGAGAGTGGAGAGCGTTGCTTCAGGGTTTCCAAGTCGTTAAATATTACTTGCGCACCTCCCCCACTCGTGGGCACAACGTCAGCCTGTCAACAAACATTGAGATTATAGAAGGAAACAACAAATATCTTAAATTATAAAAACCCTTATATTAGATATCTGCATTTTTTTTTGCACATTCTCTTAGGATAGATGCAGTAAAGTGTTTAGAAAGAAATTTAAATATCAAACAATATATGGATAATTTTACCAGGAAAAGGATTAGTAATAGAATTTATCGTATTAAAGTAAGTGAAATATGACAAAAACATGGGAATCAAACCTAGGACCCTTTGGCTTTGAGTGGCAATGCTATATTCCGCCAGGTTTGATTCTTGAATAAAAGTCATGGCCGTAGCCAGCCAATAATTTCAGGGAGATGGGGGCGGAGGGGGGGGGGGGTGGGGTGGGTGGG
>CABEEJ010003468.1:0-65232 GCA_901482245.1 Timema douglasi | reverse complement strand
GGGGGGGTTGGGGTTGGTGGGCACACACCCCAATTGCTGGAAGCTAGAAAAACTAAATGTTAAACGGTTCTAGACGCTCTCTGAAGTGATTAAACACTTTTTGAAGCTCTGTGCAGTGTTTTTTTAATGGCAAATAACCCCCAAAATGCCGAAGGATAGGAAAATTTCTAAATAGTTAACACCTCTAGAAGCTCTCTGAAGTGCTTTATATGGTAACACAGCCCCCTAATTTGTATTTGTATCTTAATTTTGATTTTGTTTGAACCATAAATAAAGCCATATATATATATAGTTCATAAAATTTCGCGGAGGGGGTTTGAACCCCCCCAAAAAAAAACTGGCTACAACCTTTATAAAAGTGGTAGTTTTTCACTTTAAAAGAGTGAAGTGGAGATAGCCACAAATGACATGTGAATAAGGAACGCTGCTGGAGATGACGAAAGGAACTGGGAAACTGGATTAAAGCTCTGACAAAACTTACAAAAAAGATCTATGAAAGAGAAGAGTGGCCCAAGGACTTTCTAGACATAATCATGGTGACCCTTAAGAAAAGAAAACAAGCCAAGAAATTCAGTGATCACAGGATCATAAAACTCATTTATCGTGCAGGGAAGACCGTGGGAAGAATACTCAACAAGGGACTGAAACAAAATAGAAAAAGTGATGGAAGATTACCAAATTGGATTCAGAAAAGGAAAAGAAACCATAGATGCCCTTAGGATGCTGAAAATAATTTCAGAAAGTGCTGTAAGTCAAGGAAGAAGCCTACATTGGTTTCACCGACTGGCAAAAGGCGTTTGATAGTTGAAGTGGAAGAAACTGATGCAAATACTCAAGAAGATCAGCATCAAATGGAGGAACAAAAGAATGATTGCAAGCCTGTAGCCTACTTGGGACAGCAAGTGAAGGTGATGTTGAATTATGGAGAGACCAAAAGCATGAGACAGGAATTGTTTGTAACCTTGTCTGTTCAACTTCTATGGGGAGTGGCTGATCAGGTAAGCCCTGGAGGGACGTGGAAATTTCACTATAGGACATGTCTATCGAATTATGAAAATCCAATTTTATGACTTTTCATGACCTATACATAAATATTCATGACTAGAATGAAAAAGAAGAAGAAATCGAATAGAAAGAATGCCCACCCGAAATTTTGGCACTATTATAGTTGTCTACTTTTGCATTCTTTCTTATTTGTTTTACTTTGTTTTTTTATATATTTTTTAAACATATTTAATAGCAAAATATAAATTATACATTAATTCAGAGGAGGTGTTAAGGAAGGAGGGATGGGGAGAAGGTTGTTGGGAGTTATGTGCAAGAAATAAAATGAAAGTGGCAAAACGATGGTATAAGAAGGAAAGAGGAAGTAATAAGATCACTAGATACAGTTGGGACAGGGATCAAAGTTTGCTGATAGACTACTTTATCATGGATGAAGAAATGAATAGGTAGACCGTAAACATCAAGGTAATACCATGTGTGTCCTTAGATATATACCACAGGTGGTTGGTGGCAGAAATACAGGAAGGGAAACATAGAAGAAAGGTAGTAAGACAAGAAAGAAAAATAAGGGTATGTAGAATAAAAATTAAGAGGAATAAGAGCTGTACCCAAAAAAGGCAATAATCTTAATACCCAAGGATGAGATGCAAAGTGTAGAAGTTGAATAGGAAAAGTTTAAGAACACTCTAATGGGAGCTGCAGAGGATGTATGTGGGAGGACCAGTAATAAGAGGAAGTGGAAGGAGACATCCAGGTGGAACGACTGGGTGAAGGAAGCAGTGGAAGAGAAAAATAAAAAATTCAGAAGGCGTTTTAAGAATAAGAATGAGATATAAAGGAAGAATATGAGAAGAAGAAGAGAGCGAAGCGAGGTTTATAGTAAGCCAGGAAGGATTGGATGCAAAAGTGGACAAAAAGGCTCAAGTTAGAATGATGGATAAAGAAGGAAGAAAGTTGAAAAGAAGTGAGGAAGAAAACTAACTATTGATGAGATATTTTGAGAAAATGTTCAACCCAGAAGAGGAACGGTATGAGAGTTAAACAGAAGCGAAGGAAGTAATAGCAGAAAAGGAGGAAAGAGGTCTCACATGGAACAAGATGGAGGACGCACTAAAGAGGATGAAACAAGAAAAATCATCGGGTTTGGATAAATTGAAAATGATAAAAAACAGCAGGTGAAGTAGGTATACAACGGTTATACGGGATGCTGAGAGGGGTTTGGAAGGATAACAAGGTACCAGAAAACTGTAAAAAGGGAGTTATACCTAATTTCAAGAAAGGAGATAGGAAGAGGTACACAAATTATAGGGAGATAACGGTGATGTGCCACTGTACAAAACAAATATGAAAAGATAATGGAAAAGAGAATAAGAAATAAAATTAAATGAAGGTGGAGAGAAGAAATGCGTGGATTTAGGGAACAGAGGTCTACAAGAGACTGAATATTTGCCATACGACAGTTGATGGAAAGAAGATATAAATATGAGAAAGACTTGGTAATTGTATTTTTGGATGTGGAGTTGGTAATTGTATTTATGGATGTGGAGAAGGCATATGATAGTGTGGATAAAAATAAAGTTTGGAAAGCAATAGAGGAGGCCGAAGTGAAAAGAGGAGTTGCAATGAGTGTGAAAAGCATTTATGAGGATAACAGGAGTTGTATTAAGATGGAGAGTGAAACGATGGAGTGGTTCTAAATAAAAAAAATTGAGTTAAGCAGGGGAGAGCCCATTTGCCAGTTCTATTTTTAATGATAATGGAAATGGTCATGAACAAAGTGGCAGGACAACTCGGGGAGGAAAGAATGAAAGCCATGATGTTTCCTGATGATGTGATGGTATGTGGGGATAAGAAAGAGGAAGTAGAGGAACAACTAAAAGAATGGAACGAGGAAGTTAAAGAGTATGAATTAAATTTATCATGCCAAAGTGTGACGTGAAGGAAGCGGATAAGGCCTAGTAAAGCTATAAGGTTGGACGGAGTAGACCTGAGAAAAGTACATCACATAAATTATCTTGTAAGTGTGATTGAGGAGAAAGCTGGAAGTAGAAAGGATTTAATTAAAAGAGGACAGCAGGGAGAGTTGTTTTATCAGGTGTGTAAAAGACCTGCTATGGAGAAGAAAAGTGACCTGGAAGTGTTGTGAAGGGTGTACTTTGTACCCCTCACATATGAAGTAGAAACATAGACATTGAATGTAAGAGAGACTAGGAAAGTAAAGGCCATGGAAATGAAGTTTGTGAGTTAGTGAACAGCATGAGTTTCAAAAAGTTAAAATAATATTAATACATATTTGTATTTTATTAATATACAGTCAACTCTCGATTCTACAACCCCAGGAATAGCGTCCCTCTCGAAGTAACGACCCTTTTTTGGGGAAACGTGAAAAATGTGGGGAAAAAGGTTGAAAAGTTTAAGGAAATCGGCCGTAAAATGTGTTTGTTGCATTTATTTAGGTCACTGTGTTGCAATTATCTTTGTGAGCGCTGTATTACTAGTAACTGGGGTGGGTCAGGTATAAAAATAGACACCACCTCATCAATGCCAGCCAATAGCACTTGACTCTGTCCACCCCCTCCCACAAGCAAGACAATGTTTCCCTGCGCGCGACTGCCGCTACAACACGCGCCAGGCTTGCTTTTGCCATTGTTATTTCGATTCTCGATTTGGTTACTATTTTGGTTTGATTTTGTGAACGATTTTTGATGGCCCACGCTATTTTTTTATATTTGATACGAACTTATAATTTTGACGAAATGAGTGAAAGGAGGATCGTCTTGAAGCTCATGAAGAAGTACGAGATCATCCAGGAAGTGGATGAGAAGAAGGTTACAAAGACGGAGATTGCGCGGCGGCATGGCATCCCGAAGTCGACACTTTTCACTATTCTCAAAATGAGACAAGAAATTGTGAATGCAGTGCAGAAGGAAGACCACAATATAAAGGCCAAAAATTTGAAGGGTGCGACGCACGCTAATCTGGAGCAGGCTATGCTGGAGTGGTTCAGCCAGCATAGAGCGAAAAACGTGCCTATAAACGGACCGATGATGCAGAGGAAGGCTGATGAATTTGCCCTGAGGTTGGGTATAAAAAACTTTAAGTGTTCAAGTGGGTGGGTAGAGCATTTCAAAGTGAATCACAGAATAGCCAGCCACAAGGTCGTCGGTGAAAGCGCATCGGTGGACCAAACACCAGTGAGGGATTGGATGCCCTTGCTCCGAAACATCTTTAGGCGCTATCAGCCTCAAGATGTATACAACGCTGACGAGCTGGGGATGTTCTAAAGCCTCATGCCAGATCGCACTCTTGCTGTGAAAGGGGATAAGTACAAAGGTGCGAAGAGGAGCAAGGAGCGCCTCACCATCCTTCTGTGCTGCAACATGGACGGCAGCAATAAGATGAAGCCCCTCGTGATCGGTAAGTTCAAGAAACCCCGCGGTTTCAAGGGAAACATCCTGCCTTGTGACTATGATTCTAATACGAAGGCATGGATGACCTCGGGGGTGTTCACGAGGTGGCTTCAAGGCTTTGATTCGAAGATGGACGCCGCAAATAGAAAAGTCGTGCTCTTTGTCGACAATTGCCCCGCACATCCTGCTCTCGACAAACTAAGGAACATCGAGCTGGTGTTTCTGCCAAAGAACACCACCAGCATGCTTCAGCCCCTGGACCTGGGAATAATCCAGCAAGTGCAGGTGAAGTTCCGCGAGATGCTTGTGCGGAGTATGGTGTGGGATCTTGACATGGGCAAGGAGGTCAAAAAATGGGATGTGTCCAGGGCCATGGAAGGAATCGTCGCCAGTCGGAGGAGCGTGAGACCAGCGGTGATCATCAACTGCTTCCGACACGCCCACTTTGTTTTACCAGTTGACGAAGAGGCTGCCGTCCATGTGCTTCCCACCGCTGCCAGCGCCGAGGACCCAAACGACCCACCACCAGTGGACGCCAATTCCCAGCCAGGCCCCTCCACAGAACCGCAGGTAGGCTCCTGCCTGAAACCGCGGCCTGGCCCATCAACAGCACCTTCATTTGCCCCCCTGACTTTCACTCGGCCGTGCGATGAAGAAACGCGGCAGAGATTAGCCCCAGACTGCACGTATGAGTACATAGCAGCAGACAATGACATCACAGTTTGAGGTACCCTCGACGACGACGATATAATCAGGGAGCAGAAGGAGTCCAGCGATGAAGAGGGGGAGGAAGAAATGGAAGAGGAGCCTGAAGACATCCCCACGATGAAAGATGTTCTGAAAGCTGGGGACGTCTACTCAAGAGCACTTAAGCGCCAGGGAGCTAGTGAAGATCTGTGGTCCCAGTTCTATAATTTGAAAGACTTTGTCGAGAAAACTGGCACTAAGAAGAAGCAGGCCCCCATAATGGATTTCTTAAAGAAATAGGTAGGTTTTATTTTATTTACTTTTCCACGTGTTGTCTAAAATATGCAATTTTTTCGTATGAAGGTCAGGGGTGGAACAAAATCTGTTAAAATTCCAATAACGACCCTTTTCCAGGGAACCGTGAAAGGTCGTGGAATCGAGAGTTGACTGTAGTTAAGTTTTAAATAATATATTTATTCAACCCAAGCTAGAAATTGACTTGATAATTGGGACTTGGGAGCTTTATGAAAAGCTAGCTCGTGATAAACTTGAATTTAAAAAAACTTGGCTCACAGACTGCTAGTGGAAAGATGACACAAACATCTTATGTTAAATTTGATAGTTGAGATTAGTATGCTCAACTATATTAAAAGAGATTTGTGGTAGCATTAGCCGGAAAAAAATATGTTATTTTGATTATTGTAAAAAGTTGTGCATTTTTTTTAAGCCAAAACTTAAAATTTCAAAATTTTGATCAAAATACAACTTCTCTGAAATTCCCTGTATTCCAGGTCAATTGGACATCCTTATTCTTTCTTTAAGGTGGAAGTCAAAAATAAAAATGAAAACATAACATTATTTTAGGCTGTATAAAACAGTCAATTCTTAAAAATATGATTTAAAACAAATTATGTGTACTACAGACTATCTTCTCAAGCAGATAAAGTAAAAAAAAAAATGTTAATTTTTATCACAGTTCCTAGTTCAAATCTTGTTCATCTGACACTATGTTTGAGAACCATGCAGCCTTAATGTACTTTAAAAAATAAATATATTTAACTTTTTTCTCGCTTAGTTAATTTTTTTTTATATTCTTCATGCTTCAAACCTACCCAAATAAAAAAAAATTAAAGTTATATTTATAGATTAAAAAGTTTTCTATTTTGTATATTAGTTTAGAAAAACTATATAAACAACCATTATTTTAGAGAATTTTAATTCCTTCTTTGCATAGGCCTACTCTTGATGCAAAGAATTATCACATGCAATTCTACCATTAGACCAACGGTTCTCAAACTTTTTTTTAGATTGTAGCCCTTGGCCATGACTAAAAGTTGAAGCTATCCCCAAGATAAGCAATTTCCAAATGACTGTATTTAAAAAAATATGACCACATGGTAAATTATTGATGTATTTAACCTTACTGTAAAAAGTCTGTAGATTAGTTTTATAAATTTTTGTCAAAAATAAAGAAAATAAAATAACCCTAAACAAAATATTTTCAAATAAATTTTTTTAATTGTATTCTGGAGCTGATATATTATGAATCACAAAGTTTTTCAGTGAAAGGGTTGTGACTGCATGACTTGGCACAACTTTTTGATTCCTGGTTGTCCAGTTGAATTTTTCAAGCGGAGGTCCGGCTCCAAATTTAGCTTATTGCGACACTTATTGTTTAGGTACATCATGGATGAAAAACCACTCTCACAGATATATATGTTAAGAAAGACATAAACTTGATGGTACTGTCAGTGATATGAGGAAACTCATTCAGTCTCTGCAATCAAAAGTCTGCCAAAGATGTTTTCCTGAGACTGGATTTGAGGATTTCATCACAGGACAGTTCAATCATTTCTTCATTTTCTTTCGATGAAAATAAGTCTGGTAGACTGAAGTATTCCAATGCAGAAAGAGGGTCTCGCATTCAGAACTCATTCTTTTTTTTTGCAAATGTGTTAGGAATGAGGAAGGTTGAATTGAAAAGTAGTGTTTCTGCATTTTTGTAGGGGGGAGTTAAATCATTTAGGAAAAACACAACCTCAATACATCCAACCATTATTCATACCCCGATCTTGTCATCGGCAGTCTAGTCTATTGCGACAGTGACACCTAGACCATTCAATTACCTACACACCCGCCTTAGTGGCATAGTTGGCTAACACGCTAGCCGTGTTGAGCTCAACTGCTGAGGACGGGGAGATTGAGGTTCGAATCTTGATCGGGTGAACTGGGGGTGGTTTTTCCTAAATGGTTTTCCACTCTCCCTCCATGCAAATGTGGGTTCACTTCCTCTAATTCGCCCTTCCCAATTCCTATTCCATTAGCGTAATTAGTACTTAAAGCGTATAACCCAAACGGGTAGTAAGACATGGTGCGAATTATTATTATTATTAATTACCTACACAGGTTTTGTTAAAGGAACTTCCTTTTGATTTATTCAACCCATGTGATGTCAAAATAAAAGTTGAAAACTAGATTGTGTATTTATACAGAATGGTTTCATTTATTTGTTGTGTGTATTATAGTCTACTTTTATTTAATCCCATTTTATTGCCCATTTGGCTAGTACCCATTATTCAACATTTAACTACCCACTTCAGTGGCCTAACGCGCTAATATCATGTTTTTTTAAATTTACAAAATGGGTTTCCACTCTCCCTCCATGCAAATGTGGGTGCATTTCCTCTCAATTAAGCCTTCCTAATCCTTAACCCATTAATGTAATTAGTACATAGGCGTATAATCTGAATAGGTAGTAAGTGCTAAAAAAATGATCAACTAATTAATTTGGTTATTTTATATAACAAAGATGTACAATTTGGTTAAGTGTAATGTGTCGTCATTTCAATTGTCAAAAAACCCACTTCATTGGCCGATTGGTCTAGGCGTCACTCATGTGTTAGTCTGGCTTACTGATGACAGGGAGATCAGGGTTCGAATTCCAGTCAGGTCTACTGATAATGGGTTTTTCCTTAATTTTTCCTCAATTTCCTTGCATGCAAATGTGGGTAAGCTACCTCTAAAATGCTTTCTTCCTCATCCCTACCTCATTGAAGTAATAAAACGCGGTGATAAATATAGATATTTTTTCCAAATGCCAAAGTATATACAAAGTTCAATATTCTCTTTCTTCGTGTCTGAATGATCTGCAAAGTGGTAACAGTACTTGAGATATTCTGTAATAGGATTGTTGTTGTTACCTATTGTGAGAGGATAATGTCCTTCCGAGAAATAGGTAGTGGATGGCACAGAGGGTAGATGAGTAAATACAAGTTTTCTGACCATTCACCAGGCTAGAATTTAAAGTGTTCAAGTGAAAACATTTCAAAGGCATTCCTACTTTAAGTTGCAGATAGCGAGACGAATTATTATTTTTGGTAATAATTTCTCAATTTTGTTAAAATTTCATGATTTAGTTTTTTATATAAAATTGTCACTATTTCATAAATATTTAGGAATTTGGTACATCGCGATTAATAATCATCTCTTCCTATGTAGTAATTCCTTACAGCTCAAGTGCACTTATCTTTTTCATAGCATATATCTTATTTACATCCATCCATTACAGTTTCCAGCCTGTGGCTTGGGTCAGGTTTTTACTCAAGCCATGTATTTTCCCCTACCTGCTTGCTAGGCATGTCGTAGCATCAATGCATGTATTTTATGCGCCTTTAAAACTATTTTGATATACATCAATTAGCTTTATGCAGTCCTCTAAGGTACGACATTTATCGCATATTATCCAAGGGTGTAATTTTAGGCCGCACTTAAGGTTTTATATAAATTGTTTTCGAGAAAAAAGTAAGAGGCCTATTATCAAATATTGTTCAAAATAAACAATTTTCACTCAGCTTGGTTAATAAATTTCTTAAGGCAGTTATTTTAAACCTTTGAGAAGTGATAATTTTTTCTCTTTTTTTTTCTTGTTTCAATTGCTAATTTTTGAGTCTCAAATATCCCAACTATTATAACATAGAGAAACTAACTTTTTGTAAGATGGTACTTACTTTAGTAAAACAATTTTTAATGAATACCTTGAGGGTAATGTTAAGCCTGCTTGCTATAAACACATATACTCAAGATACTTATGTTTACCTTATAAAGCCTAGTCTCTAGTTCGCCTGCCGAATCTTGTTCTTGGGTCATGAGACAGTACTTTGAGGCCTTGGATCCTGTCACGTCTTTGGCATCGGTGAGTTTTGTGATGGATTTGCGCTTCTTCATCTGCGGCTGCATCACAGTGGGGAGGGAGGCGGGGATGCCGGGCCGGTGGTCGAGCCACATGTCCTTACTGTTACCAGCGGATCGTGACCGGCGGTGACGTGTCATGATGCCGTGCTGTGAGGAGTGCAAGGGGGCGCCACAACGTCAAGAATTGGGATTATTGAACTATTCCTCATTATGAAGGTCAAAAAAAGCCCCTCCACCACTTGTCAACTCTCGGGTAGAGCAACATACTTCTACATAGACAATAGTGAAAAATAAAGCCGTGCGATGAGGACAGACCATGCTTGAAGTGTGTTATTTATGCTAGCACTAAATCTCACAATTTGATCAATTTATTGGAAGATTATGTTCCTACAAAACTATTAACAGTATTATGAAAATAAACAAGATGTGTCATGAAAAAGCGAAATACAATTATTCAGAAACATTCGAAGCTGCAAGTTTAAATAAAATCAGAAAGAAGAAGTTAAGAAACTAATCGACTAGCAGTACAAGCAAACAATTATAAAGCCAAAAATATTTTCAGAAAACATTAGAAAAGAAAGCATTACACAAGGGAAGATAAAAACAACAAGAAAGCGAAAAAAAACCATAAAGTAATAAGTGTTAAAGAAGTTACTCAGCATAACCAACACGAAATAAACTTTTTAAAAAAATGTGAAGAGAAGAAAAATAATAAATTGAAAAATCACTTAAAACACTTTTCAAACAACAAACCCTCTACAAATATGATATTTGGAAAATATTAATATTTCAGCTGAAGAAAAATATAGACTAGTTTTCCTACGAAAATATTATAAATTTACAATGTATCAAAGATGTTGAAATAGTTATGAAAATGTTTGATAAAATACTTTACAGTTAACAGGAACACTAACAAATATATAATACAAAATATATAAAGTATTATATTCAGAGAAAGTCATATCATGAATGAAAGAGATTGGCAGGTTGACAAGTTAAGACGAACCTTGCGCACGTGAGGTGTGAGGAACTGAGAGGGCACAACGTTGTGCTCAACACCGGCACCAGGCTGTAACTGGCTAAGCTCCGGTCTAGCATTGGAAGGGCAGCTAGATGTAGCATTAGGCAGGATGTACGCGCTGTTTTCATCAGACAGGATACGCTTCACCACTCGCAACTTCTCATTATCTTTCCTCAACTGACTCTGAAACAAGATAAATGGAAATGTGAACTGTGTTCTTCTTTTCATTGTTAAGGCCATATTGTGTTCGTCCCACTTTTATATGTTTCTATTCACCTTTCCTATACCTTCTTCCAAATATAATATAGCACAGTAATTATGTGATTCCATAAATGTATACAAACAATCGGCTGGCCCTTCATCGGGACTCACAGTGAAACACCTGATTATACACAAATAATGCTAAAACCTGCCTGGATATTGGTCCAGTATTAAAGAAAAATTGCACCGCAATCGGTTAAGTGGTTTCAGAGATCCAAAGTTACAGATATAAACAAAACCAGCCATATTTTTAACGGAGACTCAAACCCTGACCGTATGTATGCTAGATCCTCCCTCAGCAGACATCCTAACGAATATAAATAAATGCACCACAATCGGACATTAAATTCCCGGTATCTTTGGCGACAGCCATTTTTAAAAACAGGACAGAACTTACAATATTTTTTTACTTAAAGATATTCCAAACCTTAGAAAAAACAAAAATTTTCCCTGATTTTCATTCATTTAAACCTCCTCACTCTGATATTGTATTAATACTTGCAGATGACATAACCAGTATTATGGTTTGGATTTACAGAATTGATTTAGTAGAAAAATATATTATATATTATTAGCACCGTATCTTACTACCCGTTCGGGTTATACACACTTACGCTAATGTGTAATGGTGATTGTGAGATGAAATGGAGGACCTACAGTTTAACGTGGAATCCGAACCACGGTGGAGGCCTGGCATTCCCCACATTCACAAGATGTCTTGTCAGAGGTGAAGGAAGGGTTTGGTAATCAGATAAATCTATGCCGGGACCGAGGATTGAACCCCGGCCGCCAGCACAGAAATCTGACACCTTACCCCTAGACCGCCAGGTCACCCTAGTAGAAATATATATATATATATGACAAAAACAGTTAACATTATACATTTAATTTATTTATTAAAAAATGATAATCAACATAAATCTTAATAAACTACAATTTTCTCAATCAAAGTATTTAGCAAAACTTTTTACTAATAGTTATATTGTGGCCATTTTGGTAAAATTAAATAAAGTATGGAATTGAACTATGGTACCACAATGTTATATAGACAGTCATAATAACGCTGAACAAACAAATAAATTCCCTTTTATAGCTAAAATATGTCCAATGGATAAGATTTTATCAAAATCCTTTTATTTTTGTCTACCCGGAAATAATATAAAATATTTTAGATTTAATTTGTTATTTGTACTACATGTGTGGAATATAGTAACTAATCGTTAATAAATTCATAATTAGCTATACACAGTAATAAACTAAGTACATAACTAATAATTGATTTTATTAGGAAGGGAACAAAAAAGTAAAATTAATATAGTAGATCAAACCATTTGGACATCGCAAAAATACATATCCCCTCCTCCATCACTCCTTCCAAATAGTCAAGAAATAATTTAAGGACTTAAGGCTTTGTCTAAATCTGGCCTTGGGCGTAGCTAGGCAAACTATTCTGCAGTGAGGAGGTATAACATACCGCGCGGGCTGAGCCAATAAGTTGCTACCTTACTATTTCAACAGTGTACATTCCTTGAAATGGCAACATAAATATTTAAATGAAAACAGTGGAGCTGCATTTATTGTTTGAGCAACGTAAGTGGATTCTTATGTTTTAATGGAAAACGAAGAATGTCAATGAAGTGCAGACATTGGAGAAGTGTATTCGAGGCACCATCACCAACGCGATAAAATGACTATAAAATCATATGAATTTCATCACATCATTTTTGAATACACACAAAATAAAACCAAATTGGCTACAGAGCCTTTTATACACAAAGTCATTTTAGGGATCCTCACAGCTTTGAAATTTCATCGTGGCTTCAAAATCAATATCAGCTTCAACTTTTTTTTAATCCGGCTTTGAGTTACAAAACATGAATATTTTAACATTTTTAAAGTTATGAATATACTCAAACTCAAGGAGATTTTTGAAATCTTTGACTAATGATAAAAACCGAGCTTGCAGACCCCTAATATTCCTATGGAAAAATTTAAAGTAAATGAATTTTAAGTTGTTATATCTTGCTTTATCAGAATAAAACAAAATATTATAAACAATTGTATAAGTTTTATAATTACTCCCAATATAGTATTTTTTCAAGCATAAAACAATTTACAAAAAACATTTGAACTTCGATTTGGCTTTGAGGTTATTTAATTTATTCAATATGAGTTCACTTTGAATTGAAAAAGTAGACTTGTAAGTCTTGTAATTATTATTTTTAATAAAAAAGTTTACCTGTAGCTGCTCCTGGTGCTCTTTCACTCTTGTTTCCATTTCCTTGGACAGTTTCTCCTTCTCTGCGGCAATCTTGTCGTTACACCTTTGCTTCACATATTCCTTCTCCACAGCTTTCTGCTTGATCTTGATGTTTTTCTCGCGCAACTGGAGGTGATTACACAAAGCTTACATTCAAGTTCATATTTATAAGTATATAATGCATTAATATGGAGGACAAAGCCAAACTTATGATCATTTAAAAACAAGGCAATCAATAAATGTTTATATCAAGGTATTTAAGAAAATTATGTTTAAACTTATAAACAAAGACTGTCAAGAACATAATTTTTTTAAGTTAGGGAGGAGGAAGTTAGTCAGGAGGAAACACACACACATTTGTAAAGAGACAAAGTGGAAAACCATTTAGGGAATAGCTAGAAAACACCTCATCACATTTAGCCAGAATTTTAATCCCAACATCTTACAAGTGCCAATTTCGATTTTGCTTTTGTCTGTGCGCCTAATGAACCAGTAAAAAAAGTTTGAATGAATTTTGTGTATGCATGCCTTTATTTCTATATTTAATTTAGTGCAGAAAAACCTATTTCAGTAGATAAATCATGATAGCTACATGCAGCCTTCAAAGGCACAAGCATTGTTATATTATCTAAGGGTGCAATTGAGGGGGGTTAGGTCAAAAACATGAGAACCCCATATATTTATAAGGAATATATAACTATTTAAACTTCTATGAAATCCTGAACTCTAGCTATAAAATATTCATCAATATTAGGTGTCATCAAAGGTTTTCTTAGCACAGGATCCTACTACCTGTTAGGGTTATACACTTAAGAACTAATTAAGCTAATGGTTCTAGAGATTACGAAGGTAACATTTAGAGTAAGTGTACCCACATTTTCTTAAAGAGAGGGTGGAAAACCAGTTTGGGAAATCCACCTTCAATACACGACCGAGATTTGAACCTTGATCCACCCATCATCGGTAGTTTAATCTAATAGAGTAGCAACTTAGATCATGCCGCCACCGAAGCGGGTCTATAGGGTTTGACTGATTATAAAAACAACTTGTATTTCAAAAGTAAGCTATCAGAAATCCCTGCTAGCAATTTTTTCATAAAATGAAGGTTATCATGATTTTAGCATGAGCCACTAAATTTTAGGGTGCATTGAGATTTTTAAAAGGGTGTTTTTGAGGGAAAAGTTTTGTCTATTTTGGGGCCAATACACCACTTACTTCTAATTCTTGCGATCTTAGGAGTTTTTCTTGTTCATTCATCTGCCGCTGTAGACATGCAACAAGATTGTCCTTTTCAACAAGACGGTTTTCCAAAATAACATTCTGGAAGTTCACAAATAATAACAGTGTTAAAAAAGTGGTATGTATCAGTAGGATAATTTTTTAATCAAAAATACAAACATTATTCTTGGATTATAGAAAATGCTTTTGGTCAGCGATCGCTGAACTGGCCAGGTCAACACTGGGAGTACCAACCTTTCTCTGTTCATTCTCCAGACTTAAGTTGGTACTGATAAGCTCTTGTTTGACCAGAGAGTTCTCCTGCTTCAGCAAGACAAGGTCCCTGTCCGCCTCCATGAGCCGTTTTATGTGTTCTTCCTCTGAAAACAGAGATAACATTTATGAACACAATTTCCCTAAGACCTTCAACACAAAGGCAAACAATTAATTTGATAATTATTAGAGACAGGCCAAATCTTTTATTTTTTTAAATATGAATATTTATTTTGCTTACAAATCTTGAATCCAAATTTTAGAAAATTGGTGTGATTTTGTTTTCACAACGAGTTGTTAACTTGTGGCCAAGGGCGGTTGTTAAAGTTGTATTATTTAAAAAAAATTGTTCTTAGGTTTGTATTGCTAAAAAAAGGGTCATTAAGTTTGTCTTATTAAAAAACTAAAATAAAAATAACCCTATTCAAAATTTGAGTTTCTAAATCTTGAATTTAAAATGTGTTCAAATTATTAATTCTGTACCCTAAACAATTAGAACGGTTCATCCCTACAAACAGCTAATGTTACTTTTGGAAAGCCCTAATGGAAAGCAATAAGATAAAAAAAAGTTAGACTTACTGTTCCACATTTTCTACTATTATTTACTAAAGAAAGGGTCAGAAGTGCCCCAAAATGTACTGTATTGTGTTTTGTTTTAAATGTGAACCTATGGGGTTACATCTTCCAGTTAAGTGAGTAGTTTTTGCTCTTTTATTTTCCTTTTAATAATCATAGGATTAAATCATTTTCCTATATTTTGCTTTACTTGTTTAGGTAATTGTAGTGACAAGTGGTGACTTCAAAAAAGCAAGTAGGAAGGGATGTTGCCCTTACAATTATAACGGGACAATATTCCCTCCCCTTGTGTTCATCAAGACAGAAGGGGTGGTGGCACATTCCAACAGTCAGGCAGTGTGAGCTCTGGCCTTGGGGCAATAACTTGGCTGGTATTGTATGTCTTGTATGTGAACACACTAAACCAGTATAAATCTGAATTTGAATCTAACAAATCTTAGAAGTTATTTCAAAATTGAATAAATATGAGATTTGGATTTAAAATAACGTAATTCGAGACTAGAATCTAAAAGTCAAATTTTTTGAATAATCTAACTTTTTATAATAAATTCAAATTACAAAATTTTTTGTACAGTTAAAAATTCACAATAGAATTTTAACTTCTGATGAGATTCAAATTTTTTTTTCCAAGGAATGATATTTTATCTCAGTTATTGAGTACCAGAATTTGATACTCTTAAAGTGCATCCAAGTTTATTGACTGGCCATTTTATGTAGACCAAAGATGCAATTTACTTTTTAAATACCACCCACAAAAAAATATATCCAAAATTGTCATAGCTGGACTGTGGTAGAGACAAGTATAAGTTTCAAACCCAGAAATTAGGCACTACAGAAACATTTTGAGTTAGATATATTTCACATAAGAAAATTGTATTAAGACTATTTAATTTTAGCTCATATTTAAAACACTGTACAATAATGCGAAATTGAAGTTCACTTCAAATCAATACCACGACCAGGCGATATTTTTTGATGTAGACTGTCAGATGGCCACATCAAAACTTCAGTACATCTTAAACCCACTTAGAGGCAACAATATCTACATTTCAATAACCCAAACCTGAAAAATCAGATACTATACCTCTGGTGACTAAGTACAGGAACAAACACACTTCTATCTTAATTTATTCCTACGCTTTTACCCTTTACACTTCCAGAGTTACACATTTTTTCAGAAATATTCCTTTTTCATATTAAGACACAGAACAACCCTTTTTCAGTCTCAATCCCGAGCTTTAATGATAATCACGGCCCAAAGCTTAAAATCCGAGTACTCGCACAGCCCTCTTAAAACCAATGTTTATATTTTCTTAAGCTATTTTCAAAAGTGTTTACTAGCTTTAAAAATGAGGGTCAGTCTTATTTTAAGGACATGCGTTGTTTTAATATGTTTCATGTGTTCAATCTCACATTTTAAAGATTTAGTATTTACATATTATGTTTGTTTTAACTGGTGACATTTTAAATATAATATTTTACTTTTAAAATAATGTAATGTACCTGATTTGCCCCTAAAGAATATGTGAGAGCAATGACAATAATATTGTCCTAATTTTATAAAAGTATTTTATTTTATTTAAATAATACAATCTATTACGTGGCGCTTAAAGCACTTCTTCCAAGAAGGCATAAAAGCCTATGTAAATGACGTCAGAGTGGACCAGTAGAGTCAAAATGAAAATTTAAATGTCTTTAAAAAATAACTTCCTCTTCTCGAAAGATCGATATGTATTTTTAAAAGGTAATTGGAGTCAGTTTCCTGTTCTCGGACATTCTACTTCCATCCAGATGTTTTTTTTATATTTTATTTTATTTTTTCTAAACACAAGCTTCGCGAAGCTTCCATGAGCAATGATATATACATAAGATGGTGCAATTGAACGGCACTAGGAGCCCAGTCTTTGATGTACTCGGACTGCAACTCCTGTCCGCGATTTCTATGATCGTGTTATCAGCCGCCTCTCTAAAGTGCAACATGATCAGTTTTCCGACTATTACGAATAGTGATTATTGAATAAATAAATAGTATCAAACTTTACAATTGTGTTATTATTCAAGAACTCTTCAATTGGCACTCAATCACGGGCCTATAAATACCAATTATATCATCTAAATACAGTGCCGCTTCATTGGCTCCCAATCGCGGGGCATAATAATTCTGTGTCGTAAAAATTGGCACTCGATCACGAGGCTATAAATACCAATTATATCATCAAAATACTGTACCGCTTTAATTAGTGCTCGACCATGGGGCAATTATCAGCTAACTAAACGATAATCTCTTTAATTGGCGTCCAACAGAGGAACCCGTAAAAGTAACCTCTTCAATAATCAAATATAATATGCTCTTAACATTTTAAAATTATGAATCGACTATACCCTGAAGATTTTTAAAATATGCAGTTCAAAAGAAAAGACCCAAGCTCACAGACGCTTATAGATGAACAACAATTAATATAGCTAAGCTACAACAACCACCTCTAAGGTCAATGATATACACGAACCTATGTCTTAACCTGGCCATTATTTTCAGGATCTTTGGTTTGCCTTACTCAGTTTTATCCCCACTATGCTAATGATATACCATGAGTTTCCAGCAAGCAACCACTTGCTTGCAAGCTACAGCCAAGAGAAAAGGCAAGGTGTAAACGTATGCAAAGTTGCAACACTGTACAAACTAGGCACAAGTAGTGGCAACTACTGAGATAAAATAGAGAGGAATGAATGCACCAAACATATGAAAAAAAGGAGAGGAATGAACACACCCAACAAATAAAAAATTATGAGAGACATGAGCACATCCAACAAATGAAAAAAAGGGAGAGAAATGAACGCATCCCAACAAATGGAAAAAGAGGAATGAACGCACCCAACAAATGGAAAAAAGATAGGAATGAACACACCCAACAAATTATAAAAGAGAGGAATGAACGCACCCAACAAATGGAAAAAAGATAGGAATGAACACACCCAACAAATGATAAAAGAGAGGAATGAAAGTACCCAACAAATGGAAAGAAAAGGAGGAATGTACCCAATAAATGAAAAAAATGAATACACCCAACAAATTAAAATAGAGAGAGAAAAAGATGAATGCACCCATAATGAAAAAAAAAGAGGAAAAGATTACTGCACCCAACAAATGGAAAAAAATGACTGAACGCACCAAAAAAAATAAAAAATAATGTGTCCCCAACAAATGAGAAAAAGAAAGGAGTGAACGCACCCAGCAATTAAAAAAAGAGGAATGAATACACCCAGCAAATGGAAAAAAGGAATGTATTCGCGCGCGCACACACACACAAAAAAAAGGGAATGTTTTATTTAACATTTTGCTCAATTAAAATTAAATAACTCCACCTATCCCAACCTACCCAAAATATGCCTCAGATTCAACGAAGTGCCCAGCATTGAAAGGGATGAGATGCATTTAAAAAGGTAATTTTATTTTTTGGCCCCAAATAATACTTATTTACTAACCATGCTATGTCCTAAAGTTATAAATTAGTTTTTTTGTGTGTTTGGAAGAAGGTATAGGAAAGGTAGATAGAAACATTTTAAAGCAACACACAATATGGCTTTTACAATAAAAAGAGGACCACAGTTCACACTTTACATTGCTGCCACTGGACAAAGAGGTAATGGCTGCCTGTTTTATTTTTTAAGTGTCCTATCATTCTTTAAAATTTTCTGGTTTTACCTCACCCCTGCCCCCCCAAGACGCTTTAAGGAAGTTGTTTTGCGTGTTTCACACTCCCCGTGTTGAGTTCTGATATTTTGAAATCTAGGTTGGGGGATTGGGCGGTGATGACAGATTTTCTTCAAGAGGCAGCCATCATTTCTTTGTCCAGTGGCATTAATGTAAAGAGTGAATTATGTTATTTTCAATGTAAAAACCATATTGTGTTTGTTCCTTTTATATGTTTCTATCCAACTTTCCTATAACTTCTTCCTATTATATAATACAATCACCTTATAAAACAAAAAGAGTTTTTTTATGGAGATAACTTATTTTGTTAAAATAGTTCAATAGTGAATTCACGTTCAACTATGATGTGTTCGTCCCAAAATCTCCTCACTGGGTTACTTTATAGGTTAAAAATTGTTTATATAGTCCCTGTTTCTCATGTCTAACAAGTAAATATGGTGACTACTCAAGCAAGAATCAAGACTCACAGTGACGTATTGCCAGCTGGGCGCAAAAAGATAAAGGATGACCTGTTTTGGCGATCCACAGATTCACCAATATTTACACACAATTCAACGTGAGTACCTTGCCTAGCAAACAATGAATGGTTTATCACTACTGTTTTGTATTTTGGATATGGACAAGCAAGCCCCTTGCCTGGATATACGAAAGGTATGGTATATCATTATAACCCTTAATGTTCAAATTTACCAAAGTAAAAAACACAACACATAATTTGTATCTTGTAGCGGCCAGTTAATAAGACAGAAATTACACAACACCACAATATTTACAAAATAAACTAATGTGTATGAAATAAAATTCCTTGAGCAAGTCTTCTACTGTCTAAGGAAAACTAAATTTGGCATTGAATTTGAAATGTTAACATGCTAATAAATGCATTTATTTTAAATTTTGTTTGAGCTTAATTTTATTCAATCTTAAAAGGTTTACAAGAATATATTACAAGTAAAAATATTGAATACTCACCCAGTTTCTTGATCTCCTCCTGAATGGTTTGTCTCCTTTGTATTCGGAGCTCCAGGAAATGAGTCAGATCCATAATTGTATTGTCATTGGGGTTCAAGAGTTCCAGGCAAGGGAATGGTCCACTGAGGCTGTAAAAGAACTAAGTTTAGTACAGAAATGTATTACATGATCAGATGACCTATCATTCATGTTTGTGTTAAAGATGTATCAATTTACATATACAACATTGGTGAAAAACATGGTATCATATAAGATAGAATATTTTATTTTTATTTTTGACAAAGATTAATTTTAAAATTACAAAAGAAACTTACCTATAAATGGGCTGATTCATGTTTGGCTCAACCATTTCATTTTCAATCTCTTTCCTCAAGTCTTCAAGATTCTGAAAATAAAAATAAAATGATATAAACATGTTAATAAGTCTCCATATAATTTGCTATAATGCAGATCCAAATTAATTTGTGGTTTAAAAACGTGTAGTCCATATCAAATTAGGTCATAAGTGGTATAAAATGGTCTAGAGTTGTAGTATCCAACCTGGAGTATACGTACTCTCGGTGGTGTGCAAAAACACCTGAGAGGGTAGGTAAGGTTTAGAAAATACATACAGACATATTTGTTTTTATCTTTTTTTTTTTTCTAGTACTGCGTCTTACTACCTGTTCGGGTCAAACACTTATATTCCTCCTTTAAATCTTATTATTTACTACATTATTTTGAATATAATCTATTTTATCTATATTAGATATAGACTTATAGAACTAAACCTCAATGAAAGACTCACAGCCAGAAAATTTGACCCAAGTAAGCTGAAATGAAAATTATCAGCTTTTTACAATCCAATACAGCTTCTAACCATGCCCTACCTTGTAAGCATTCCTTCTTCCTTTCGGTAGATCCAGTCCAAGGTCCACCCTAAGTGGGACTGGGCGAGACACTTGGACCTCCTGTGTCATCTCCGCAAACTTGAGCACGTGCTGGGTGACAAAACCAATTATGATTAATTCAAAAAGTGGAGAATTATCAGTGATCTCTTCATAAGGGATATGTGAATAACTAAATGGATCCCTAAGCTAATTGGTAATTTATTAGGAATTGAAAGGCTAGGAACCCAGATTACCTTGTTCTTGAGAATCTAGTAGAACACATAATATGATGTGCATCCTTTGCCTGATGAAGCTGTCTGTGATAGTGAGAGCATGGAGGATAAGATTTGTTTGAATAAATAGTTTGTAATCAACCAGATTTCAAAACCAGTTGAGTCCCGAAGGTAAGCTTGGCTTCTATCCTTTCAGTTACCAATAAGGTGTGTGTCAGACATCCTTTCTCAGTTTGAAATCATAATGAGATGAGAAAACTATTACCACCTTAGTTAAAGAGTCAAGAGACCAAAAGTAAAAATCATAATCTGATTTTCTTTTAAATAATTGACAGAAATAATCCATAACAACAACAACAACAACAAAAAGTGTTTACGAGCTTTTTAGTTCAATTCAATAATTAAAATTTAAAAAGTGTTTTCTATGCATATTAACATGATTATTGTTTTAAACTTGTTTTTAAATTTAGTTACAAAAAATCAAGCCGCAAGCATAGTAAATCATAGAATTAACTTTAAAATAAGTGTTTTTAGTGGTCTATCTAAACAATTTCTACTCCATTATCACCAAGGTAAGTGTGCTGGCTATCCTTCCTAATTTAAACCACCTTTTAAATATACTGTAATTGTAACAGAAACATTAATTTTGACACAATTCAACATAGTCTAGAGTACTGCTATTCACTTGGCTCTGAGCTCCTACCAGAGAGAGAAGTTAGAGCATTAATGATTTCTAAAATGTGCATTGTACACCTTTACATTAAGCTGTATTTGATACTATATTGCACTAAGCTGATTTGTGTGCTAACCACCCTAAATAAAGATGCCTTTATCTGTTCATATTGTATGTACTCTTCATACCCTGCCTCATTCAACAACCAGTTTATTCAGTTTCTGACCTAAACATTCCAATATCTTGTGCATAATAACTTCTTTGTTGGGCTCTTCTCACACTATACCCTCCCCCCTTGCCTACTAACTGTACATTATTTCACAAACCACACCCCCAACAAGTAGCTAAAAGAGTAAACAATGAGTCTTTTATCACCAGACACACAATGCAAGGCAAAGAAATAACCTTTTTCAAGAAGCTGAAAATTGCAAGTCCATAAATCTGTATTATATTTGGAAGAAGATATAGGAAAGGTGGATTGAAACATAGAAAAGGTATGAACACAATATGGCTTTTACAATGAAAAGAAGAAAACAGTTCACACGTTACATTGCTGCCACTGGATAAAAAGGTAGTGGTTGCCTATTAAAGAAAATTGATCGGCACCACCCAACTTCACAAATATAATACAATTGCCTCATAAAGTGGAAAGAGATTTTCCTTAGGCTGGTATTACACTATCACATTTCTGTCAAATTTCTTTGATCAAAGATCTGTGATCAAAGAAAATGTGATGTAACTTTGACGACTCCTCAAAGATCTTTGATCACAGAAATATTTTACAAATCTTTGATCACATATTTTCGTTATAGAACATGCTCTAAGGTTTGATCAAAGAAAATGGCGCCTGAAAGATTATCCTGCATATGCGAATCAGTCGTAGCATTTCTTAGGTGTGTATTTTTTCTTTTAATTAATGGAGTGACTTTTGCTACCAAATATTTAAAAGTTTCACAGTCCATGCGTAAATATTTTTGATAAGATTCCGGATCTTCAGTTTGAAGTTCCTTTAGCAGGCAACTGTTAATCCCTCTTGAATTTCGTCTCCCAACCCAAGGTAGACTCCACAATCGTTTAACAGGTTTTCTTTTAGTTCCAAGCAGCAATGAGATTATCACAATAACATTCACAGCCGCTGCACTTGGAATTAAACCATTGGAGTCAATCATTTTAATAACATATATTGTAGCGATTGTGAAAGAAATGTGATTTAGTGTAATAACACATCTTTGATCAAAGACGGCGTTAAATCTTTTATCATATATTTGATCAAAGAAATATATTTCATATATTTCTTTGATCAAATAAAAATGTGATAGTGTAATACCAGCCTAATAAAGATATATTATATATTCACACTCAAATTCCATAAACAGGGTGGCTACAAAACATATTTTACAAAATTCTCTGACTTTTTCAGGTTTTCCCTGTCTGTAGCCACCATGATAAAACTGTCATAGTGCTAAGTAAGCCTCCAAAAATTGAATGTTAATGTTTATATTGTTAAAATCAAAGTAATCAGATACCATGCACTTATAAAATAAGTTATATTTTGTTAGATAATAAGGAAAATGCCTAAGAGTTGGCAGCTAGGACTTACCACATTTTCATCAAAGTCATCCACACTGGGATTGACGCAGACAATCATTTCAACTTGCCCATCCCCGTCAAAATAGTTCTTGAATAGATGGGTCATCTTTGACTCACGGTAAGGGACCATCTTCTCCGTTCCTTGGAGCTGATTCTCCCGGAGGGTCTCCAAGCATAGACGGAGTGTCAGCAACGAGTTGTTGATGTTGCCTGCCAGACAAGTGCAGGAGAAAGTTATTTTTAAATAACGTTATAAACTGGAAAAATTACAAAGTAGGAGAGGAACACAGAATAAGAGAGAAACTCACTTTTTGACCATTATAATAATTATAATAATAATAATAATCGACTTTAATGGCGAAGTTAAGGCTACTAATTATATTTTAAACTACCGGTACTCAAGTCTAGCATTGGGTTGAATCAACTTTTTCTCAAATTTGTCACTTCATTTTACCTATCGAATATTGAATTATAATCTTAAAACATATAATAAGCAAAAGAAAAATATATTTCTTTTATTGCAATCCTAATATTAAAAACAGTTGTTGAACATCAAATCTGTATTTATTTTATTATTATTATTATTATTATTATTATTATTAGCACCGCGTCTTACTACCCGTTTGGGTTGTACGCACTTACGCTAATGTGTAATAGTAGGGTGATTGTGAGATGAAATGGAGGACCTACAGTTTAACGTGGAATCCGAACCACGGTGGAGGCCTGGCATTCCTCACATTCACAAGATGTCTTGTCAGAGGTGAAGGAAGGGTTTGGTAATCAGATAAATCTGTGCCGGGACCGAGGATTGAACCCCGGCCGCCAGCACAGAAGCCTGACACCTTACCCCTAGACCACCATGTCACCCAAATCTGCTGTCCAACCAAGAATAAACAGAACCTAAAGAAGCTGCCCTTCACAGTGTAAGATAACTATCAGTGTTTTATCCAAACAATTTACACTCCCACATCACTCAGATAATTGTGATGGCTATGGTATCCCTTCTAATTTAAATTATGATTTAGCCTATGTTCATTCCAAATAAAATTTTAGTTGAAAAATAAATACTAACTATAATATATTATTTTTTGTTATTATGAATTCTGATTTATTCACGTAGTAAATTAATTTGGTTAGTGTCTCCTGTTGAGCTAAGTCACTCTAAAGCATTGTAATAGCCTTGAAAATTAATACAAAAAATTTAAAATTCAAAGTTTTGTACTTTAAATCTTATATCTAATTTTTTTTCTTTGTATCATTGAATTTTGATTATCCTCAAGAATTCAAGGAATCAGAAGGATCCATCCCTAAGTTTTATAATATTATTAAATGTTAAAGACTCAGATTTAAATATTTGTGCCTAAGGACATACTTGCTTCTCGAAGCCTCTGACCAGTATTCTTGGTGCGATTAGTTCTCTCACTACCTGCCAGGTCTACCAATGACAACTGACTTATACAGATGGCTCTTTTGTCCTGCACCACTGCCTCACCACGAGAGTCCAAGGGGGCCTGTCATAGCAACCAAACAATATAATAATATAATTCATATTCAGTAGTGGAGTGTGAAGCTGACATTTTTAAATCCAGCTCAAAAACAATTTAATTAATTTAAATTTTAATTTATTACTTGTCACATTTTTATATGCTGATGTGAGGACTGAAGCCAATTTTATTATTTTGGTACTGTGAAGTTTTGCTAGCCCGTAACCCTGATAATTAAATATTAAGGCTAATACTTTGCTGCTGTTTGAGAAAATAGGATGTTTTTGTAAACTTTAGTTAAGTGTCCAATAAATAAAAACATTTCCTAAAATGTCTACAATTATAACAAGCCTGTCCTGACCCAGGGGCCAGGAACAGGTAACTTTTTTCCCCCTGGTATTTTGGGAGCAAACTAGCATTAAACAAAGTTTAAAAAAGATAGTTGTCGAGTATATCTTTAATTATTTAATTCGCAAACCTGCACAAGTCTAACAGTGAACACCGAATGACTCCGGCTGGATTCTGCATTCAAAGCTGTGTGGGCCATACGCTTTCGCTTTTGACCTTTATAAAATGCTTGGAATGCTTCATTGGTGGATTTCACTTCAACTTCCGTGACCCCATGAACATACATGTTGCGGCTAGCATCTTCTCGCACTAGTTTCACCTGGAGGGATCTGTAATATAATGTTCTTGAAATAAATATTGCCTTGTCCGTTTTTAATCAATCCAAATCCCTAAATTAAATATAAGGCCACCTGTACAGTTCTCGAAAATTAGTCTTCAAGCCAACTGGCTTCACACATCTATTTATAGCAGATGAAATAAACATGAAATTGAGGTGCTAGTAAGGGGGAAAAGGACAAGTCGCCTTGTACAAATCTGCATGTTAAATAAATTGATATTGATGACTATATTTTACCCATTTTATCAGAGGGAACCCCCCCCCAAACTCTTAGGAAAAGAGAAGAGAGGGGTGCATGTACGCCTTGTTCCCTCTGTTAGCCTCATGTGACATCTGATACCTTTTATTAATATAATTAGTAATATTTCATAGCCTATAAATGTTGAAAAATGTGTTTATCTATATTAATCAATACCGTTATGTTATAATCAACACTTTTAAGTATTTCCCTTACTTGTTGCGAAGAATATCATCAGATATGTCCTCCAGCAAGTCATATATCCCATTGTTGTATATCTCAACATATGTAACAAATACTCCAAAAGTGTTGTCATCATTCAACTGGGTGATTTTGGTGGTGTCTGGGATTCGAAAACCGATCTCTTCATCGGAGTTCTTCCTATAAAACAGTAAAAGATTGTTTCGACCAATTTCAAGAGACAGAAAATAAAGTCATAACTTCAGGGCACATATCCGCAGACTAAATTAGTTTTCAAATGTAATTTGACTAAAAATTAATTTGATAAACTTTTATTTCACTTTAGTTAAGTTGATTTTTTTATATTAAATTACAGTAAACTTTCTTATCCCAGTTTTTAGTCATATATATACTCAGTCATATATAAGATTTTTAAAAAACTAAATTTTTCTACTTATTTGTTTTTAAAAGTTTTTTAATTTGAGGTATTATTGTTTCTAACACCTTTTCTTGTCATAATCTAAAAAGCAAACTATTCTAGTAAGGTATAGAAAAGAGAGACAGACACAAATAAAACCAACACAATATGGCTTTTACAATTAAAAGAGGAACAAAGGTCCCACTTATACATTGCTGTCATTAGACGTAGCAATAATGGCTCCTTCTTGAATAAAATCGGTCATTACTTTCTCAGCCTAGGTTTCATTAGATCAAGACTCGCCATTGGGGAGTGTGAAAAGTAAAACACAATTTCCTAAAAAAGTTTATACCTCTTCAATAAAAATCTCTTTTCACTTTATGACACAATTTTATTATATTTGGAAGAAGGTACAGGAAAGGTGGATAGAAACATATAAAAGGGACAAACACAAAATGGCTTTTACATTAAAAAGAAGAACAAAGTTCACACTTTACATTGCTACCACTGAATAAAGAGGTAATGGCTGGCTCTTGGAAAAAATCTATAGTTAGCGCCCAATCCACCAACCTAGGTACTAGGTTTCATTCTATCTGCGCTCATTAAGAAGTTGTCTTCTTTTTTATATATTTCTATTCACCTTTCCTGTACCTGCTTTCAAATATAACAAAATAACTCAAGAAGTAAAAATAGGTTTTCCTTAAAGAGATATATTATACAGTCCCATTCAATGTTCATACCCTTTGTCCCGTGTTTGTCCTTCATGTTATTTGTTCCTTTTATAAGTTCCTATCTAAGTGCCTTAACATGATTTAAGATTTTCCTTTTTCTCCCTTTAGTGTTTCTTGGGTTCCTATTTTAAGAAGTTGTGTTGTGCATTTATTTCACTCTCCTTCCTGATGAGTCCCAATAGAGTGAAATCTAGGTCGGAGGATTGAGCAGTAAAGATTTATTTTCTTCAATAGACAACCATTAACTCTTTATTCAATGGCAGCAATGTAAAGTGTGACCTGTGTTCTTTTGTTTGAATAATTTAAGCCAATAGGTTAATATTCTAAAAAAATAATTCATTTGGAATCACAAAACCATTCAAGGAAACATTAATTTTTTGTATTCAATTCCTCAAAAAGTGAAAAAAAATATTGTTTTTTAAATTATTATTAGAAATATTTATAACATTATTTTAATTATGAAATAGCATCTTAACAGTCAAAATATATAAAACTAATTTGAAATTTTTGACAGTTCTAAAACTATCAAAATCACTTAAATATATTTAAGGCTAGACCATGAGTTCTGCAGATGTTACGTTTGACAAATTGTGTCAGTGTTGATAACTGTAATGCAAATATAGTGATTTTGAGTCAATTTTGGCTCCTCTAGTATTTTTTAAAAAGAATCCCTAAATTATGATCTAGTAAATCTTTGTATCGTCCTTAACTCACCTTCGCGGTGTTTTCGCATTCTTCCCGGTGGCTAAATCTCCGTGTAATTCTCTTTGGCGCTCAAGCATGGCCTCCACTTCGCTCAGTACCTCGAAACCGTTCATCTTGTCAGGTTTGAATACAAACTTCTTCGCCTGGTATTCTGAGATACTATTGAACAAAACGTCAAGGCACCTTGGTAAGATACCTCCGTCATTGGGTTCCCCAGTCATCGTGTATGTTTTACCACTTCCTGTGACGCCGTATGTAAACAAGAGGCCGTTTTTGCCTTGGATTAGGTCATCGACCAGGGGCAGAGCTACCATATCAAATACTTCCTTCTGTTGAGAAGACTCTGAGAAGACTTGTTTGAACACATATTGGTACTCCTTGTAGTTGTTGGCCCTGTATTGCAGGCACGACTCTGGGGGGACGAGGGTTATTGTGGTGTCAGTAGCCATCAGGCAGGAAATATCACCAACATTTTGCAACGGCTTGAGACGGCAGAAAACCTTCACCGGATCTTTGGGTGGTTGCTTGAATTTCCCTGGTGTTTTCCTGGCAGGTGTCTTGCTCCTGCTGAAATAATAAATATTTTAAAATTTTATATTATATTTTTACATTCTTGAGAAGTAATAGCTTAATATAAGAAATAGTACTTATATTGGTGTGGTGTGAAGATGAAAATACAATAGAAACCTCTTCCAAATGCAGTTAGCAAAGATTCAAACCTAAATATCCTCATGACCATCATTACAATCTAATGCGAGCTTAAGACCATGTGAGTATACCATATTAATAAAAAGTGTCATCAAACAATTTTAATAATACTTCCTTAATAAGTACTGTAAAACTGGTGTTTTTGTAACTCATTGAAATAACCAAATATATTAACAAATCTACTATATATTTTGTTTTATGGTTGTGGTAACAAGAGGTATATATGGGTCATTCTCAAATTGAGGGACGAATAAGAAATCCAAATATAAAAAAAATAAAAATTTCAGGAAAAGTCGCCTATAATTTATAGCCTGATTAAACAAAATTTATTAAAGAGTTAAGTAAAAATACCAGCAAAGCTAGATTTTACAATTTTTTTTTTTTTAGTTTCAACAAAGTTGATACCCATAATCCATTCCTTCTCTAACACTGTTTCAGTTGCGCAAAAATAAGTTATAAGTTATCTGAATAAATTTCAGACCCAAAATTATGTTGCAAGCTTATCCCGCCTTGTTTTTTTAACTAATATATTATTTTAAATATTGATAAATTTTAAAATTTATATAAACATGTTATTTTATTTGTATTAACATAGCCTAATAGGAATTAAAGAAATTATGAAATATATTACAAAGCTACAATCCAAAAGAAACAGTTTGAATCACATTGTAATTTACTGATTTAGTGATTAATATATTTCATATGTTTAGTAAAACAATATTTTGCCAGATTTTGTTTTGTAATTTACCAAATTCCCTACTTTTTCCAGTTTTTTCCCTGACCACTTTGAATTCCCAGCTAATTCCAGTTTTCCTGGATGGAAGACATCCTGTATTATCACACAAGAATTTCTATAAGTGAGAGCGAAAGGGTCAACCAATTTTGCCAGGAAAGGTATTTTCACATATCTTCCAGGTTTTCTTAACATGCCACAATTGACAAGAAGGAAGTTGTGCTATGAATTTTTATCGCTCAAGAAAAATTTGTCAACACTGGCTGGGTTTGAACCCACAAACATCGGGTCTTGAGGCAAGCACTTTATACCAAGACCTGAAGGTCGACTAAAATAAAATGTATTATAAAATAGGAATATTTTATTAGAAAAAAAACAACTTAAATGCAGGGATATAGAGTTGGGAGCGATTATGGATGGAGTCTGTAATGTACCAACTCTGACTAAGGCCTCAAGACAAAAACGTTTTACTTTACATCCACTATTGTTTCCAGCATATGGCCTGAGTCGGTTTTTTATTAGTCATATATTTTCTACTACCGGTTGGATAGGGTTGTTGTGGCTTCATATGCCTTATAATCTTTCTTGAGACTAGGAAAGATACAGCATCCAGTCCTTGACTGTTAATTTATAAATGTGGAAGGCTAAACCCATATTTTCATTAATGATAAATTTTCGGCAATGCTGGGAATCGAACCCAAAACCCTTAGCTCAGTAGGCAGACTGAGCTAAGGTGTCAGATGCTTCAAGATAAAAACTTATTAATACTAAGTTATATAACAATATATGGTAAATATTTTATTTTAATTTTACACATATTTTTTTTATTCTTTAGGTATCATATCTGTTATTTGTATTGACAAATTTATTTAAATATACATTTACAATGCCTAAGAGGTTTACCATGACATCACCTGTATTGTAGCATTTTAATGTAGTAAATTTGTTATTACCAGGGTCCGGATTTTGATATGTCATCTTTTTTTGGTCCATCAGAGACAATGCTCAGCTGTAAATAAACTCTGTTCATTTATTGTTCTGTTCATCCCCTGGTTGTAGAAATGTATATTTTATATGTCATTTTTTGCCATTCTATAATTTTAGGTCATTTTTCTTGCTTTTTTTTTGTTTATTAAATAATTTGTAGGCATTTTTTTAAAGAAAATTTAAAATGGTTTGAAAATGACTTTAAAAAGGTTATATGGGCCTATATGAATTATCGGTCCTTGATAAAATGTGAATGTTCAAACATCAGATATTTTACCACACACTTGTTGACTGAAGAAGATAATGTATGAGTCCAAATTAACTTTGTGCCCCTTTACCTGCGTGCTTATAAGATCCACATTCCTGGTGAGATCTTCACTACACCTAAGTTGGAAAGGGCTGCGGGGGGTGGGGAGCTATCACTTTTAAAGCAGGTATTTTTATTCTAATGTTAAGTAGAACACATTATTTTAGCCGTCACAAGATTTTAAATTAATAGTTTTCATTTATAAAGTCCACATTATATTTATTTGTTTGCAATCATTTTATGTGTATTTAGAATGCTTTAAACCAAACCATCTAAAGCAAGTCATTTGAGGCAAATTATTATTGAATTCAAAGGGGATATTGTTTCTAGAGAAAGTGAAATACTTTACTGCAAAATATGCAAAGTGAAAATGTCTGGCATCAGATAAAAGATTTAACCATTCAACAGTATATCAGTCGCAACAAACATGTCCGTGATATCCAGACTATCAATAAAAAGAAAACCTCTCAATTATTACTTGCACAAAATTAATTCACGAATCAAGAAAATTTCTCAACATTTTATAAATATTTGTGTGACGTTCTGGTGTCTGCGAACATTGCTCTGTGGAAACTGAGCAATGTTAAACTAAAGGATTTCCTGGGACTGAATAGAGGTCATTCTATTATAGACAAGTCCACACCAGGAAAAAATTGGAAATGAACATACCAGCAGAGATATTTTGCCACATTACAGATATATATAAGAACATTGCTAGGTACTAAAAGAATATAATGAATGATGCATTTAGAGCTTATATACATGTTTAGGTACGACTCATACACGAGATGACGATCAATAGACACACGATTGGGTGCAAGTCATCCAAAAGATTATTACTGCTGTTATGACCTTGGTATTCACTGTATCACGGCTCTGACTCGACTTTCCTGTGAAAGGGAGTCAAGAAGATACTAATAGATGGACCGTACCCCACCCCTGGCAACCTAAATGGTGGGCAACTACGTCGCTAAGACATTAATTTCTCAGATAACATGTGATCAATGGCAGGTTAAAAAGAAATCCATTTGGGTTACAAGTTTATGTATATTTATTCAATATAAAACGCTTGTTTACCTATAAGTGTGCAATAAGGGGTCCATTGTATCTGTCCTTTAGTAAAGTGCACTGCAAAGGGGGTCATTTCACGTCAAATCAACAAGAACAACAAAAAAACTCAACCTGACCATTTTGTATTTAAATGACATTTTTACCAATTATTCTTCCCTTGAATCCAATCATAAACATATATTTTTTAGATTTTTTTAATTGTCAGTTTTTGAGAAATTAATTTTTGAAATTTAAATCAAAGTAGATTTTTTTCTCCCCCACCACATTTTTCAATTCTTATTAATTTTTGTTTTATTGCTGCTAGAATTATGATGTTTGGTTCATTTTTTTCAATTTGAAATGGGCTTTAATTTGATATACACATTGGCACACTTTTAACAACAAAAAATTTCTCACTCTTTCAAAAAAAAAATTGAAAAAAAAATTGTAAGTGTTTTTTGAAAATTTTGAAAAAAATATATTCTACTTAAATATTAATTATCTATATAAACTGAAAATTTCAAAATGGGATTCCTATGGGATCATGAGTTTTGATGAGAATTGTAGTGCAAGTAACAAGATTTTCAGTCCCGTGATCTGGTGGTGGTGGTGGTGGTATTATTATTATTATATTAAGCTTCTGGTATGGAAGGTGATTTAATACATAAGATCTAAATTATGGAAGCCTTTTTAATTCTTAACAACTTAAGCCATATTAAAACTCTGTAAAGAATGGTATGAAAACTTATAAGATAGTAACTTACATGTATATGTACACATAAATGTTTTCAGCAAAATGCATCTAGTCAATTGCTAATTTTGAAAAATTAGTTCTTTGTACACTTTTTTAGTAAAATATTGTTTGCTTTGTTCATTTCTGTTGCTGTCAGTCTATACACTCTTCCTGTTGGTGTCGTTGGATCAACTTTAGTTATATAGTCAAATTTATTAACACTCATTATGTCTGGGAATTGAGGGTATTTAAAAGATGGACTGGGTCCATATGGCTCTAAAAAACTTATCTTGATGTCTTTCTCTTCTACACTAAGAACACACCCCAACCACCAATGGTTTGAATACTGGCAAGTTACAAATCCAACAATGTCACTTATCTCCAATAGGTTGTCTTCCTCTTCAACAGATAGTATTTCTTCTCTTGATTCAGTTGACAGACTGTAATACTTAACTTTCAGCCTAGTTTTACTCTCAATTGGAATGTAGTTGTGCAACTGATGGGTCCCTTTGACTGTTTTTGCATTCTTTAATCTTGGTTGTAAGAATGTGTTTTCTGTTTCAAAATCTTCTTTGGTTGAATACAAAAATTTAAATTTTGGTATATTATCTTTGGCCCAATCATAAAGCTGATGAGGTGTCATAATACCATGCATAGACTTGCCAGGGCAGCTAGCCATTTTACAGTCCCTCCCATGCCATCACAAGCATTTTTGCCATGTGAGGAGGCAAAAAAAATCCACTTTGCTTTTATGCCAAAGTCTTCTTCATGAAAGCGAAGGTTGAGAAACTTAGACTTATTTTTATATTGTGATGCAGCTCCATCTGCAAAATAATGTATTTTTTCAGGTGGTGTGAGGAAATTTTGCTTCAAGAAATCAATCATTACTTTTTGAAAGAGATGTACAGCTACTGTTATCATGTGACATACAGTCAGAGATAATCACCAGACTTATATGCTCTAACTTCTCAGCATTTTCAGTTTTGTAATAGATAACAAAAGTATGGATTGTGGCTTGTGCATTGTTCCAGTGAAAGCCTTGTACAGAGTCGTGTAATATAAAAGAATAATTTTCTGCAAAGTCACATTAACTAAATACTCATTTGGGGGGAGGTTTTCCTTGAGGTTCTTCAGATATGTTGACTGCTGTTTTGCAATATATGAATGACGCAGTAATTTTGGCATACTTTCAAATAAGGAGTTCAAAAATTCCTGAGTTGGTTTTGTAATAGTTTCTAGTGTTGTTCCTGTTCTCTATCTGCAACCATTGTTTAAATGTAACATTCTCAATACAATTTTGCTCAAAGCAATCTTCAAAATGAGATCTGAGTTGGTCACTGCCCAGGCAATCATCACAATCACTAAAATAGCACTTTGTTGTGGTTCACTACAGATAATATTAAATATATGTTTTTATTGGCATTCCTCCATCATACATCTAAGGCATTTTGCATTGAGCCATCATTAATTTTACATTTTGATGCGTCATACAAACACAAACAGAATGTGTGCCACTTGATCCAATGAGGACACAATGCTTTGGACGAAGCTCACAGAACTTTGTAAGTCCTATTTTACACTCTGGGTGTCGTTCTTTGAACAATACATAAACCTCTCTTAAAGGGTTCAGAATCAAAAAATTTTGAACATGAGTTCGTTCTTCATCTATTTTAACTGAGACATAAATCTTTTTTTCAAGGTATTTGACGGCTAACTTCATCATTTTTATAAAATTCTTTAACTAATGCAAAAGTGACTGGATATAACGTTTTACCTGGCCGCAGATTTGGTGATGACATTATACCTTTTGCCTTGACAAGTCCTTTTGCTTTTCTCGCTATAAAATTTTAAACAGAAAATTCATTTTTGATTTGTTTTAATGTCCAACTTTGAGGCAGAGTTGTTAAAATTTGCATCTTTACACTTTTGTCTGTGGTGGAGTTAAATTTTTCCTTTAGCTGAGCTATAATTTCTGTATTGGCATTGCAAGTTTCTACAGATGAACTGCCTGGGCTTATATCCAAAATTTTTGTTCTGAAAGCTTCGGTAACTTTTTTTTAACTTTTCCTCAGGATATTTCTTCTCTGATAAACTTTTTTTTTTAAAAGTATTATATCTTTTTAGAGCCGTCCTAAGACAACATTAAAGCCAGGCTGAAAATCTTGTTACTTGAACTACAATTTTCATCATAACTCATGATCCCATAGGCATCCCATTTTGAAATGTTCAGTTTATATAGATAATTAATAGTTAAATAAAATATATTTTTTCAAAATTTTCAAAAAACACTATTGCAATTATTTTTTCAATTTTTTTTTTAAAAGAGTTAGAGAATTTTTTTTTTGTTAAAAGTGTGCCAAGTTGTATATCAAATTAAAGCCCATTTCAAATTGAAAAAATTTTAACAAAACAGCATAATTCAAGCAGCTACAGAACAAAAATCAATAAGAATTAAAAAATGGGGTGTGGGAGAAAAAATCTACTTTGATTTAAACTTCAAAAATCGATTTATCGAAAACAGGGCCATCAAAAAATCTTTAAAAAATATATTTGTGTTTAGTTTTAGGGGAAGAATAATTGGTAAAAGTTTCATTTAAATACAAAATGGTCAGGTTGAGTGATAGGATGAACTGACCCAAGGGTGCATCAGCATACTTGAAAGAAAATTTGGACACCATGTCTGTATCCGAATAGTCTACTTATGTGGTGTCGCCTTGACTCGTGCCCTTGGCAATCACGTATCCAAGTGTAGATCTGTCTGAATAGTTGCGAAGGATACCTATGCAGTCTTCTCCAGGTCTTGGTCACCATGGATACTAAGGCTACCAGCCATGGGCTGTTCTCGCGGTGTATGACTGTCAATTGTTTTAGCATTATTGTTTTGTCTGCTATAGAACTTACTTAAATTTTCCGCCATTTTAAATAAAGTTGTTGCCGTTCAAATTAGGGATAGGAAAAACTGCTCCTTTAGTGGAGCAGGAGCAATCTGCTACTGCTCCACCACTGAACCTGTTCCTTTTACTTGCTCCTTTTTGCCACAGTCACTATATTCGTACCTACTCCCAGCCTGGTTTTTTTCAGCACTGCATCTACTGCCCGTTCGGGTGCACGCATTTATGCTAACTACACCAATGTAAGCATATAGCCCGAACGGGTAGTAAGACGCGGTGCTAAATATTATTATCACACCAATGTATTAGGGATGAAGATGGTTGATTCTAGAGGAAGTGTACCCACATTTATTTGGAATGAGAGTTGAAAATGTTTAGGAAAAATCACCCTCAGTGCATCCAACCGGAATCAAACCTTAATCTCCCTGTCATCGGCAGTCCAGTCTAGGGTAAAAGTGAAGCCAGAGACCAGAGGTTGGCAACCTTTTTGATATTGCAGGCCATATGGGTTTTAAAAAAAGGTTTGACTAATTTGAAAAAAAATATAGCAAAAAAAAAAGTTCACTTTTATATTTCACATAATAGTAATTAGTTATTATTATTATTAGCACCGCGTCTTACTAACCGTTCGGGTTATACGCACTTACGCTAATGTGTAATGTAGGGTGATTGTGAGATGAAATGGAGGACCTACAGTTTAACGTGGAATCCGAACCACGGTGGAGGCCTGGCATTCCCCAATTAGTTATCAAGTCCTTGTTTTGAACTAATTGTTTTTCGCTAAATGTTTTGTGGGCTAGATAAAATCAGTCAGTGGATCGTAGGTTGCTGACCCTTGCCTTAAATTATTTTATCCCTTCAACGTTAATCATCAACATAACAATTTATTGTGAGAATACATCACTTAATGTGCTTGTATTGTGGAAATGCTATTTTGTACTACGAAAGCTTTCCCCTTCAAAACTGATTTGTGACTCCCAAAACCATCTATAAACTAGGCCTATGATAGATAAGTAAGGTTGCGTCAGACTTTATTTCAGCGCTGTGACAAGAACACAAAGTATCCACTTCCTTTCTACTGAACTGCTCCAAAATATATCCAAAGCATAAAGGAACAAGTTTGCTCTGGACCTGTTACATGCTGTCTGTGAGAGACGAGGAGCAAGGTTACTTTGGACCTAATTCAGCGCTGCCTGTGACAGAGAAACGAGGAACAAGTTTACTCCGGACCAGTTACATCGCATATTTGATCCGTGAACCAGTGACAAAAAGGAACAGCTCCTTTGGTCTGTCAGGAACAGGTTGTGAATGTGACGTCAGAGGAGCAGTGACAAAGGAGCAGGTTGTGATTTCACAATCCATCCCTTGTTCGAATAGTTTGATGCAGTCTTCGCTAAATGAATAGTGTGAGAAGTGTGAAATCACCAAGACTGCATCAAGTCTAAAACTCAAGGGTCCGACTAGGGAGCCTTGAACTATTCGAATACAGCCCATAAAAAATTACTTCCGCCCATAAAGTCGACACCATTGCAACTTTTAAGCGCACTTGGCTTCCAAGGGCCTTTGGACGGACTATCAATACACGAGCCAAGTTGTTTGATATGAAGTGGTAACCTAAAATTACCTAAAGTTAAGTTGATCGTGATCGCGACATTAGATATTACTAATAGGCTAAATATAGAATACTATACAATAAAACGTTTGGAATTTTGATCGTAAAAAATTAGTTTGAATTTCTAAAATACACTGTAAGGAAATCCAGATATCCCTTAATTTAATTTTCAAAATATTTCAGGGTGATGCTTGATATCATTTTCAAAACACGTTAAGGACAACAACAACAAAACAGTGGCTTTTTGACTATATATATTAAGTTAAAAATAATATTTAGTTCCAAACTTACGTTGGCTTCATTACTGAACTAACTGGAATAAATGTTAAGTAGCGATTTACACACTAAGAGTTAAAAACGTAAGTCTATAGATCCACAAGAATCTTAAAACGTTAACTGACAAAAAACAGCATTTCAAATTTCGTATCAAGGTCTAGGTTCCATTAGTCACAATGTAATCACAATCAGCTCCTTCACACTTTAGTCAACTTAACAAATATTTGCTTAGAGTAAGTAAATATTTGTATTCTTTTGTAATATAAGACCAACGTAAGAGAAGGATAATAATTCTAAATGAATAAAATTATATTATTAAGGAAATAAATAGAAAATTATATACATTTTTACACAAAATAGTATCAAATAAGCAGATTTGGTCAAACATTATTCAAAGATCCACAGGTCAAGCGCTAGAAAAATCAGATAGATGGTTTTGAATTTTCAATCTTGCTATATTAAGAAATCAACAAATTATTTACCATTTGTTAATACATTTGTAGAGGTCTGCAATATCATAGTGTTTTAATTATATTTACTTAGTAAAAAACAAACAAAAACTTAAAATTGGAATTGCTGAATAATATCAAAAGGATATAAATATATATTGTTTTATTTACAAAATTAAAAAAATGTAATATTAATAATATACGATACTAGTAGGAATAGCTAATGGCTCGAGTCACAGTTTAGGTCAAATATACCAGTATGTAGCAACCTATATTTAGGGAAAGAAGCCTTGGCCAGTGCTATTTTTGACTTTATCTCTCATGTACGTGTAGGCCTACAATGCACGTCTGAATGACTTTACTAAAACGAGAAAAACTCTGTTTCCAAATATTAGCCATATAGCTCCCTCAGACTTGATCTTTACCATCCATACGACAGCTGATGCAAAGAAACATTAATTTTCGAAAGATATAAAGGTATTTAGGGATGTGAAGAAGGTATATTATGGAATAGAAATAAAGTTTAGAAAAGACGGAGTAGGCCAAAGTGGGAAAAGGAGTTGTAATTAAAGTGAACAATATATGTTTGAGGATGAAAGGAGTTGTATTAAGACGGAAAATGGGAGGATGGAGTAGTTTCAATTAAAAAGAGGAGTGAAGTAGAAGAGTGACCTCTCAGTCTCTCACCACTACTATTTGTTATGGTAATGGAAATAGTCACTAACACAGTGAAAGGAAAACTCGAAGAGGAAAGAATGAAGGCCATGATGTTTTCTGATGAATTGATAATATGATAGAAGAAAGAAGAAGTAAATGGTGGAAGTAAAGAAAATATAATTAGTAGAGGTAAGTCAGCAGGAAGAGTTGTTCTATAGGTTGGTAAGAAGCCTGCTATAGATAAGAGAAGTGCCCTTGAAGTCTAAGTAAGTGCCGTACAGGGCGTACTTTGTACCCACGGTCACATAATCAGTAGAAACATGGACATTGAATGTAAAAGAGATTAGGAAAGTGGAGGCCATGGGAATAAAGTTTGTGAGGAGTATGTTAGCAATAGATGTCACAAGGAGAAACTAAATTAAGAATGAAGTTATCCGGTGAAGAGTGAGGTACAGCCATACAGAATGTTCAACAGAAAAAGAGAGGATCCCAAAGAGAATGATAGGAATGAAGTATGTTGAAAAAAGACCGCAATTAAGGCCAAGAAAGATATAGGAAGGGTGTAAAATATAAATAGTGCAAGTAAGAGAGAGCAAGTAGAGAAGAATAGAAGCAATTAAAGGAGGAGGTATGATGGAAAGATATAGAAAGATAGAGGCATTTTACTAAAGGGGTCGGGCCTGACCTGAAACAGTTGATGATAATAATAATAATAATAGCCACTGTATTAAATGTATTAATTGTTGGTTTACTTTTCCAAATACTAAAACTTCAAATAGTTTTATTTCAATAAAAATAGATGTTTGTACAATTAATCATTTTCCTACACATATTAAAATAAATCCTTTTAAAAATAGGTAATTTTTTCTTTAAATTAGAAAATTTTGTAAGTTTGTTCTTTCTAGCATGATTTGCTAATGTGTTTATTTACCTCCCTAACTTATCCCTAACTTGATCTGCTATCTGAAAGTTACAGACGTTATTCCAATTGGCATAAAGATAAATTTAAATGGCAGTGAATGTTAGGACATATGAAATAATGAAAAAAGAGAGATTTAAAGATGAAAGCTATCCTACTGCATCCTCTGAGGAACAGGTTAGACTTAAATTTATATATGTCCTAAACAATTATTTAAAAAAAATCAGAATATTTCCCTATAAGATTTTTATTTCTTTGATTGATATAAATTATGCTTAAGGCTACTATCTTCAGATCCTTCAAAAATAGTCACGTCTAAAAATGATGACTTTGGGAGTGGGGACTGTCAATTTTTTCATATTTTTATTATAAAGAGTGAAAATCAATATTGGTTGCACAACTTGTTAACTATAAAAAAATGTAAAGTATTACACTTGCCAACCCTTCTATCTAATAATGCCCCCCACCCAGCTGGCAACATTTTCTGGGGAGAACACTGAATAATTATGAAAAGTTTCATTTGACCACGATAAGTGAAAATCAAGAGTAGGAATACACTGTTTTATCACCTTGAAAATAGTATGTTTGGCAACCCTATATATGCCGTGTTTGAACACTTTAGGCTAGCATTCACTCCTGGCATCGATAGATAAATTTTGAAGAATTTCTCCTAATTGTCATTTTGATCCCCACCTATTCACTGTCCTTGTGATCAAGGATGGATACATGTCTCTTTGCTCATACTTGATCCATTCGAGTGCCAATTATTGATTTATTTCGGGGATGCTACTCATCAGCTGTATCATTAAATTAGGTTTTTTTTGTCTAATACACTTTTTATTGCTATTACTACACAATACAATTATGGATAACCGAACAAGAGTATTTATGTAAAAGTATTTGATACAAAATGCTATTAAATTTATTTTTTGTTTGTATATGCATCTTTTTTATAATAAGCTACACTAGAGGCCTATTTCATTTTAGATACCAATTTAATAAATTACCATCATTATACTTGCAAGGAAATGGTGACTTCAACAATAGGGCCTATTATAATTGCCTTGTGTAATTTATTTTAAATTATTTTATTTTTATAAAATTTAAATGATTCAACAAAACTTTAGTCCAAACATAAACATACTAGACAAACACATTGTTTAATCCATGATACCTTAAGATGTATTATCTTATACTATGAAAGTCAAATAATTTATTTTAGGAATATTAACTGAAATTATAATTTATAAGTGGATGGAACGAAATCAAGTTTAGAAAGTCAGATGAGTAGTTACCATAATTAAGGCTAGTTTAAAATTCCATATATATTATTACTTAATTTGAATATTTGACTTCTGGTGGATGAATTTCGGTTGGTGTGTCTGGTCAGATCTTTCTATGTTTTAATTCAGTTCAATTGTAGCCATGTGTGAGTTTGCTGGATGTAAAATTGTTAGTGGATGTGCAAGAATGTTTTCATTTAGGTAAGAAAAGTTTGTTTGTAAACATTTACAAGAATGCCATCTGTTGCGAAAGATAGCAAAGTGTGGTCGCTGCTCATTAATATGCATTTATCGGCTCAACTATACATAAGCTTTTTTCGTCCACTTTTATTAATTTTTCATTGATATTTGTTCTTGCATCCCCTAAGTGAGTCTGGTTTTGAATAACTCATTTTAACAAAGATTTTCAATAATTTTTAGTTAATTTAGTATTGTTGGATTTTCAGCCTTTTTGTGAGTGTAATTAATGCTAGTGTAAATTTTGTAATTATCAAGTTTTCTTTGACATAAAAATCTGCATCACCGTTATGGTTTGTAGGTTTTGTTCTCATATATTGAGAAGTGCACTTAAATTGAGCATGGGTCTAGTGGCCTAGCACATCAATGTTCTTTTGTACCGAGCTAATCAGGATCACCTTAGAGATTGCTCAGACACTGGCCATGGTTTTTAATTTGTGACTGAGACCATAAAAACGTACCCAACCACTAATAGTGTGTAATTGTTTTTAGGAGAAAGTTGAGAAGACTGTGGCAGAACTTTTTAGAATATTCTCTAAACGAGCAGAAATTGATATTGAAGCGCCATCGCTTCTCTGGATGGAACATTCTCACTTCCTTAAAACATCTCTGTTCACTTTGTCTAAGTCCTTTCAGGTAATAAATACTTGATAATTTACATTAATAGGACTAGTATCAGTGTTTGAATGGTCGAAGGCATCACTTGCATTATGCTGGAACGCTGATGACAGGGAGATTAGCCTAGGTCTTTAATCCTGGTTGAATGTATCTGGAGTGGGTTTTCCTAAATAGTTTCCCACTCTCCCTTCACACAAATGCTGATAGATTTCCTCTAGAACTCTACTCTATTAAACCCTACTTCATTAGTGTAAATATGTGGATAGCCCGAACGAGTTGTAGACGCAATGCACAATAAAAAGCATGGGTAGGCTAAGAAACAAATAACATGCTACAAGTAGGTGGGTGACCTGGTGATCTAGGGGTAAGGTGTCAAACTTTTGTGCTGGGGGTCCAGGGTTCAATCCTCGGTCCCAGCACAGATTTATCTGATTACCAAACCCTTCCTTCACCTCTAACAAGACTGGTATTAATCACAACTTGTGTAATGTGAGGAATGCCAGGCCTCCACCGTGGTTTGGATTCCACGTTAAACTGTAGGTCCTCCATTTCATTTCACAATCACCCTACCACTACACATTAGCTTAAGAGCATATAACCCGAACGGGTAGTAAGACGCAGCGCTAATAATAATAATAATAATAATAATAATAATAATAATAATAATAATAATACAAGTAGGGTCAGAGGTCAACTCCTCAAAGTAGGCGTCCTTGAGCCTAGAGCTGTACACATCTACTTGATCGTATTCCCCCACCATATTATTATTATTATTATTATTATTTAGCACCGCGTCTTAATACCTGTTCGGGTTATACGCTTGGAGTACTAATTATGCTAATAGATTAGGAATTGGGAATGGTTGAATTAGAGGAAGTGAACCCGCATTTGTGTGGAGGGGGAGTGGAAAACCATTTAGGAAAAACCACCCCCAGTTCACCCGACCAAGATTCGAACCTCAATCTCCCTGTCCTCAGCAGTCGAGCTCAACACAACTAGCGCGTTAGCCAACTACGCCACCGAGGCGGGTCCCACCATATTACATAATATCACTTGATATTCGCCACCAATCACGAGTCAGTTTTTTTTTAAAGGGAGTTTAATTATTATATTGCTGACTGATTAGAATCAAAGAAAATTCATATAAAATTTCACAAAGCATCTAGCTTGTTTCCAACTTGTCTGAATTCCTACATAATATTCACAATTTATTATTTTATGGTAAGATCTTTAACTAGCTCCAATTTTTACAGCATAACTAAATATCACTATTAAGATCTAAACGTTGGTTTGCTCAATATCAATCAAGTTGTGCATCAGCCGCTATAAAGGGTGCTCTTTTCATGGGGCAAATAAACCTTTTATTGATAATTATATTTTTTTTAATCTATTTTAAAAGGAGGGAAAGAAGAATATATTTTTATAAGGCTGACTGATTTTTTTTTTTGTAGCTGGACTGATAAAGGTAATCAATAATTATAACCATATAACCAAGTGTATAATTTTGAAAAAATTTGCAATTTTATAAATTTGGTTTTTATTAATGAATATATACATACTATTTTTTACATTCTCTGTTGGCAATTATACAGCTGCTTATGTGAGCAAATGTGTGTAGGGTACTAAACTTACGAGCTGGTAAAATTTAAAAATACAATGTAACCAAAAAGAATTATTAGCACAATTAAACAAAATGTTATATATCAGAATTTGTTGTCACACGTTCTAAGGTGTCACTCTAACAGTTGATTGGGCTGCCAATAGGAAAGAGATCAAGTGTACTTAGGGTAGTTTAGTTTCCCACTCTCCCCTTACACAAATGTAAGAACATTTCCCCTAAATTCTACCTTACCCATCCTTACCCCTTTAATGAAAATATGTAGATAGCCCAAACAGGAAGAAGATATGGTACACAAAATAAACTTGTTTTATAGAGGTTTAATTCAGTGATTAAAAGATTGGTGATATGAATATCACGTTAAATTCAATGATTGGATTAGTATCTAAAGGGGTAGATACAACATTTACTTAAATTCTGTCCTTAGTGCCTGGACTCTAGTAGACCTTGGTTGTGCTACTGGATCCTTCACGGGCTGGAGCTTCTCGACCAAACCTTAACCCTAGATGATATATCTAGGATTGCACAATTTATTGGAAGGTATTTACTTAGAATAAGCTATAACTTAGTGTATACTAATATGTGGACTATTAAAAAGAATGAAGTAGTATTGAAATAGGTAAAGATGGCAATATATAAAAATGTGTTAACACCAACATTGTTTTATAGATTTAAAGCCTGAACTTGTCAGGGAGACACAAGAGAAAGGTGAATGTGGTTGGAATGAAATATCTAAGAAATGAATCTAGGAAAACTCATATGGACAGAGTCAGTAATGAATGGGTGCTGAAAAAGTGCAGTTTGAAAGGAATTCCAATAGGTCATTGTGAAAGAAGTGTCTTACATTGGTTTGGGAATGTTGAAAGGCTTAGTGTGGATTGAGTGACGGTGCGAATATATAAAGGTAGAGTGTGTGGATAAAATGTAAAAGGTAGACCATGTAAAACGTGGTTAAATGATTTAGACAAATGTGTGAAAAAGAGAAACCTTAAGATATTATTATTATTAATAATAATAATAATAATAATAATAATATTTAGCACCGCGTCTTACTACCCGTTCGAGTTATACGCTTTAAGTACTAATTATGCTAATGGATTAGGAATGGGGAAGGTTGAATTAGAGGAAATGAACCCGCATTTGCGTGTAGGGAGAGTGGAAAACCATTTAGGAAAAACCCCTCCCAGTTCACCCGACCGTGATTCGAACCTCGATCTCCCCGTCCTCAGCAGTCGAACTCAACACGACAGGTGCGTTAGCCAATTACACCACCGGGGCGGGAAACATTAAGAAATTTAATAATAAAACAGTATGTATGATTTTGTGTGTGGATGTTATTGAAGCGAGGATATGGAAGTGTGGAGAAAATTAGTGAGGATGAATTTAGTATGGAGTTGTTTTTGCAGCTATATACACAGTTTCTTGCCTCCCCCATAAGGGTATGTTGTGATTAGTTATATTTGTAAAATCTTACTTCAAAGGAGAAACGTTTACTGCTTTTGACATGATATTGGGGTTTTGAATGTGCTTTTATGCGAAACACAAACTCGCTCTCTACTCAAACCAGGAATGAACAAAGGAACATTACCGTGAATGTTCAATTTTCAAGAAGAAGGGATTGTTCCTTTGTTCTGGTAGTGTTACCATTTTTTTTAATTAGTATTAGAAACATATAGTTTAATTTTCTTCACATAGTCAAGGGTATGCTGAAATTTAATGAAAACTTTTTCTTTATTTAAAACAAGTTTGTGATATATGAAGAATTGTTTTTAGTGGAACAATATTTTATTTATTTTTTCCAAATTCTACATCTTCCATCAATAGTCCTATTTTTTAGTTAAAATGCACATAGCTTGGTTAGTTAGCAAGACACAGTGAGGATAAAAACATTTTATTCATGATCAAGCAGTTTTTGGCTATATTCATTTATGACATTAATTTATTTTTTAACGGGAGAGCCATAATGAGTGATACAAGACTAACCAGACGATTTATGAAGTCTACTTTTATAAACTGCCGCTCAAGGGCCGATTCTCAATTTATTATTTTCTTTTTAACTATCATATCTAAGCTTGATATTTAACGAGATTCATTGGACCCTTGCCTGGTTTTAACTTTTAGGTGGATCCTACAATCATTTGTTATTTGTTCGACTTATTATATATTGCAACTACTTACAACAAAATTGAATATTTAATGCTATGTAGGCTGTTTTGGATTGAATTCGATTGTTGTGCTTTGATATGTTTTGTCTGCATTGTAGATGTCAAAGTCCCAAGGGGGGCTTTGGCGGAGGCCCTAGTCAGTTCCCTCACCTGGCTACCACCTACGCTGCTGTCAATGCTCTGTGCATACTTGGCACTGAAGAGGCCTATAATATCATAGATAGGTCAGTTTCACTCAATAGGCTGTTAAGCTGTCAAGGGAAAGTGTTATTTTGGTTGTTGAACCTATGAAGAATGATTTCCACCAGAAACTGAACAACTTGCTCTGTGTGAACTTAGTTTTATGGCGCAATTTACATATCTAGAATAATTGTATTTCAAAAATCAATAATATAAAAATTCTGAAAAAATGTCTGATCATTGATAATACCAATTTTTTTAGATGTGTACACATATTTATATACAGGGTTGCCACACACCTGGAAAACTGAGAGAGACAGGGATTGGAGGGGGAGGGGGGGGAACAGGGATTTTTTAATCTTTGAGAAAAACAGGAAAAACATACAGAAATTCACCAAAAAAAGTGTGTGGATTAGGGGAATGAAACTGCAAGCTTTAAATATTTGGACTTTGCTAATGTGGAAGGATAGAGGAAGATGGAGGCATTTTACTAATAGACCCAGCCACAAACTGTAAACAATGGTTGTTGTTGTTGATGATGATGATGATAATGATGTCTCATATCCATCTTGTATGTAACATTGGGTTGTGTAATGACTGCATATTAAAAAATAATAATTTTTAAGAATATTATATTAATGAAATAAGTAAATTAATGAGGGAAAATAGCAAGTTTTACATATTTTTAATAAATTCTGTAAATATGCAGAAATGTTTTACATATCATTTAATAGCCCGGTTTTTTGCGCTAGCCTTTTGGCATGGACTTGTATGGAAAGCTGGTCCACACTATTGTGTTTTTATAGTGTCACGTCTGAATACCCATTTAGGCATTATGCATATGTACTAATTACTCTAATGAGTTAAGGATGAACAAATTGAATTTAAAGGAAGTGTACTCCACATTTGAAGGGAGGGAGGGTGGAAAACAATACATATATAATATCATTATCGTTCTATTTGTTTGATGTTATATGAGGATACATTTATTAACATTCATGGATAACATTTAAAATATCTTATTAAGTTGCACAATTACCAGTACAGAGTACACTTAATAGTACCATGAACCAAACACTGTTGAAATTGAAATGAAATCTCATTATATGGAAGCACATGTTTCAAAAGTGGCTACCAAGTAACTTTAGTTGCACTTTTATGCCTGAAAAGTATTATGCATACTATACATTTGAGTGCACCAGAAGTATGTTACATTTAAATGTACAAGTAAAGTACACAAGAATGTAGTGCGCATACTATTTATACATAGCCAATGTCCTTATCAAGGTCAAAACATCTTGTTCTAAACTTTAATTACATTACCTCAGACTAGTTTACCTTTATGAGAAATGAATTTTAATTACTGTATACTACATTATAAAGTGTATAGAAAAATGGAGCTTCCTTTTGGTGAATTGGAAGGACACAGTAAATTGTGTAATAGTAAAATAGTGGTACATAGTTTTGAAATATTATTGTGATTTCTTTCCCAGGGAGAAACTGAAACAGTTCTTGTGGTCTGTTCGGTCCCCTACTGGAGCGTTCCACATGCACGAGGGAGGAGAAATAGATCTCCGAGGTGTGTACTGCGCAGTGTCTGTGGCGCGGCTCACCAATATCTATTCTAATACTTTGTTTGAAAACTCTGCTCACTGGATTGCCAGGTGATTCCTCACACACTATATACAAGGCAAAAAGTTGGCTGTCTAGTGTTTAGACGAAAGACATATTATTAACTAAGAACTCACCTCAGTGGCATAGTTAGCTAATGCGCTAGTTTTGTGTCTAGCTAGACTGCCGAGGACATGGAAATGGAGGTTCAAATCTCGCTCTGGTGAACTGAAGGGAAGGGGTAATAAGATGCTTCTTTGGCTTTGGCTTCTTTGGTGCTGACTGACAGCTTTGAAAAGTTCCCAGACCAAATTATATATCCCTACGCCAAACCATATGAGCTGCAAACACATGTGTTTAGCAGCTGTCACTTCTGACAGTCAAAATTTAGGCCTATACCTAAATTTTGACTATCAGAAGTCAGCTGTGAACTGTCAATAATCACCAAAGAAGCCATGGGGCTACTGTAAGTATTATTAATTAGGAGTATGTGGGTCTTTCAAATTCTTTAATCCTCGATGAGATTTGAAGATTTCAAAAATTTCAGAAAAAGAGATTCTGTTATGTTTGGAAGAACGTACGGGAAAGATGGATAGAAAACATACAAAAGGAAACAAACACAACAGAAGGCTTTTCCTTGAAGATTTATACTATATATTGGCACCCATTGCCCATTTTTGTATTTGTCTTTTATGTTACACCTCTTACATATACCTGAGTATCCTACCATTCTTTATCATTTTCCTTTTATTCTCTTTTGTGTTTTTTGGCTTCCTCTCTTGGTAAGTTGCGTTGCGTGTTTCACACTCTCGACTGATGAGTTTGATATAATGAACTTTAGGTTGAGGAATTGGGCGGTAAAGATTGATTTTACTAAAGAGGCAGCCATTACCTCTTTGTCCAGTGGTGGCAATGTAAAGTGTGAACTGTGTTTTTCATTTCATTGCAAAAGTCAAATTGTGTTTGTTCCCTTTTATATGTTTCTACCCACCTTTCCTTTACCTTCTTTCAAGTATAGCAAAATACATAATTTAGCATGAAGTGGTTTTCCTTATAACATTTTGAGATTCTAAAATAAATTAAAAATATATATATGTTTTTCAAATTCTAAATCTGACTTTTTACAGCTATTATGATGCTTACTAGAGGTTTATCCCAACATAATACTAAGATAAAACTTTCAACCAAACTCTAGAGGTTAGACCATTAATCTACCACTTAAGTTATTGGAAATATATATTATAAGTTTATAGGCGAATAACCCGAGCGGGTAGTAAGACGCGGTGCTAAATATTATTATTATTATTTATTATAAGTTTATAACAACAAATATCCTTTGATTACAACTTAAGAATTAATGAGAGAAAAAATCAAAATATATTGTAAAGATAACATTTTATTCATATCGTGTTTAAAAAAATAATTTATATATAGGATTTTGGATTTGTAGGTAAAATTAAGATTTGTACAAGAAATTTACACTTGAGAAAAGGAAGGTTTGACCCATTTATATTTATAATAAAAGCTTGCACACAAAACAAATAATTTTACTTTTTATTGTTTAAGTCAGACTAATAAGAGGTATGAAAAGGTAATTTTTTCCAACTCTGAGATTAGTTTTTTTTCTAAATTGCTTATAGAAAAAAGATTATTGAAGTAAAAAACAAAACTCTCACTGATTTTAACAATTCAAAAGTATAATTTTAACCTCAATAATTAATTGGCAGGAAGCAAGTATTGTATGTATTTTGAACACTTGTCTATTAAGCAGTTCAGCATTTAATCAATAAGGCTATGCAGGAATATTGAATTTCTAGATTCCTGTGAGAAAAAATATTTGTCGTTTTCGACCCAAAACTCAGGATTGATCTGTTGTAATCTAGGAAATCTCAAAAAATGTTATTGCATTTTTAATACTCTCTAAAACATTGGGTAGTCCAATTACAACACATTTATTTATTTATTTAGTCTGATTATTTAATAATTTAATAATATGTGTTTAAAGCATTCAAATTTAATAACACAAAAAATGTATTGTCCTATGGGAAGTATGTTGTGGTTTCAGGAAGAGAGAGAGGGAGGAGAGCAGGGGGGACGTATGACATGTCCTCGGCAAGGAAGGCATGAGGTGTCCTCCATGACTCTTTGCATTGGATGAATGATTATACTTATATACTTATTCATTTATGTTACGCGTTACCACATTTTGAATTATTTATGCGACTTAAGAGTAAAATGTTCACCAAATGTTTTTTCTAAAACTATCTAGGCTATCTGTTAAACCTTTTATCTTTCTAACTCCAACTTTTTCCACCATGCTTCTCTTTTATAATATTCCTTTATTTGTAATGAAGACTAATGTCTAATAAGGCAACAACCTAGTTCAAATCTGTGCCTATATAACAATTTTATAATCATTTAGTTTTTGAAATAATATCAATGTAAAATATAATTTTATTGTTTTTAAAGGGAACAAAAAGAGCACAGTATTTATCTATTGTTCTTTTAATGAAAAAGCAACTAGTTTTCCATGATAAAACATTGTCTGCTATAAGTGTCCATTATTTGGGGGAGGAGGGGAAAAAAACCATTTTGCTTGAATACAGTTTAATCTATATGAACCTATGTACTGTGAATATTAACAAATACAATCTAATTACTCCATTGTGCAGTATTGTTTGCGGGATAATTATGACACTTGAATAAATACTGTACATAGCTTACTGTACAGATTGCATCATATACAGAACAATGCACAAATAACATGAAATGTGAACAGTAGGCCTTCTGTATTGTAGGCTTGTATATGTTTACTAACACAGACTTAAATGATTTATCAACGGCCGCTAAAGGCTCAGAAGGGTAGAGAGGTACAACCTTAAAAAGTACCATGGTCACTATGTAATTGTATTATATTTGGAAGAAGGTATAGGAAAGGTAGATACAAACATATAAGAGAGGGACGAACACAATATGGCCTTTACAATGAAAAGAAGAACACAATTCACACTTTACACTGCTGCCATTGGACAAAGAGGTAATGGTTGCCTCTTAAAGAAAATTGATTGTCACCACCCTAGCCCTATGTAAGCCCAGTCACTATGTAAGATATTTTAGAAACTTTATCTGAAGGGGGAAGGTAAGACTGCTCATATCTAGCACAAGACACTAGCAATCCTGATATTTCTACAGTAAAATGTTTTAAACGGACTGAAGTTTTCAATCTTTGTCTACTGCTTAGAGATTAAATATGTATCTATAGCAGTGTCCACATTTGTTACTGAAAAAGTCTCTTAGTATTGGGAAGTTGTTTAATTGTAAGAGCCACTATTAGTTTGATGTGGGAATTTAAACTGTCAGCTGTAAAGAAGACTCCGCTATTCAGAGGTGTCCATTAAGGGAGATCTCACTGTATCAATTAAAGTTATTGAAGCAAAGAATATAGTATATAATTTTTCAGCACCGCCTCAAACAACTCTTAAGGGCTGTATCCATATTACCAACTATGTTAATGTTTTAGGGAAGAATAAGGTTGAATATAAAGGAAGTGTACCCACATTTGTATGGAGGGAGGGTGGAAAATAATTGGAGGAAAACCCCTAAGCACACTTGGGCGAGATTTGAACATCGATCTCCCAATATCGGCAGCTCTGCGAGAGAAATGCCTAAGACCATTCGACCACCTAAGCGAGTTATAAGAATATACAAGCTATTATAGAAACTGTTGATTATGAAATAAAATCCTTTATTAATTGTATCCTATGCTCTAGTAATTGTAAAGACATATTTTCCAAGTTTTATTAGTAATTACTAATATAATCCAAGCATGAGCAATTAATTTCCATAATCGGTAATTTATTTCGGTAATCATTTTATTAAATCAGTACTCATCTAAAAATTATGCTCTCTACAATAGCCTTTATACAAACTAGTAAATAGGCCTGTTTATAGCTGGATTTTAATAACTTTTTGAATTTAAATTGAAGGCTCACTATACAATTTAAAAAAATCAAAAACTCATGCCTCCTATTTATTTTACAATGTGAGTATATCTTGAAACAAATTTATTTTAAAGCGCCCTTTTCTAATATATGACTAATGCCTGGATTCAGATGTACACAAACCTACCTTAGTTGAATACAAATTGATAAATTTAATTTCATTATTTCATTGTATTTCACTTATTAAGAAGGAATATAGAAAGACAGAAGAAACAGGAAAATTTAAATTCCTGAAATTGTCTCAAAATTAGTTAGTATTTCAAATTTATTGTTCTCGATCTTGCTCAAAATAGTAATCTCAATCCTGATCCAAATCAAAAATGTCAAGCTCTCATACCCTTTGTAGTCAGTTTGAACACTTAACTTTGCTGTATTTCTTTGTAATTATTACATTTCTCTTTCGTTCTGAATCATATCTTGCTGAATGCCCCAAAAAGATCCAAATAAAAGTTATTTACTCATTTATATAGACTATTTTTTTTCTTCGGCCCACAAACATGTATAAAATATATTATGTGAACTGCGTACAATAAAAGACTTGGAGACCCCTGGTATGAGGTATTGCTGTTTGGTTTGTCCTATAACCTTGTTGGGCTAAACCAAAAGTAAGTGTTATAATACCTCTAAAAAATTGTTAATATTTGAAACTAAAATATTTTTTAAACATCGAATTTGATTTTTTTTTCTAATTCTCTAATTTTTTAAGGATTCACAACCATGTGCAATATTATCAGGGGTCTGGCCAGCTACTGACTGACCTGTGCATTCACATGAAGCCAGTGGCTGGCTTATCTGTGGAGTGGGGGAAGACCTATGGAAATTAAAACAAAATTTGTTTAGTGGCTGGCTAGACCAGCTACAGACTGACTCACACGGTCATTAACTCAGCCGAACTGTTTATACGAAGCCAGTGCTGCCCATCAGTTACTGACTCTATCAACTCGCAAGCCAACTCGCTCTATGTAAATGAGGCATAAATCACTGATCTTGAAACTCTAGTATAACTAACGTGACCAGACGTCCCGCTTTGAGCGGGACAGTCCCTCTTTGGGGAAATGTGTCCCGCTGTCCCCAAGATTTTCCATGGGACGCACAATTGTCCCGCTTTGGAGGGTAGTCCATTTTGTGAACTACATAAATTAATAAAAACGTTGTTATGACTCGTCTAGACACTCAGTGCGCCAGCCCAGTGCCTATCAGTCCAGTCTAGATGACGTGAATCCCCCTCCACCGTACCACACCAATGTACCCACAGCTACAGAACTACAGTATTCGTTCTGACTCAAGCCTCCTTCGGAAGTATTCGGTTGGACTCGTTAGTCGTCAACGTTAGTTAGCAGTACACAGGATTATTTATAGATCATTCGACCGACCAGTAACCTAAACTGTGTTTATTTATTTCGAAAGAGTTGTGTTTACTCTTTAGAAAGTTGTGTCGTATGCATTTAAGTTTGCAAACAAATATATTTAATAATGCCAAAAAGAAAGTGCTCTTTCAACGCTGACTTACGGGCTAAATATCCGTTCATAAAACTTAAAAGTGAAGCGAACAGTAGTGATGTCGTGTGTGAAAAATGTCGTACTGAGTTTAGTGTTGCGCACGGAGGTTCCTGTGATGTGGAAAAACATTTAAAATCTCATCGGCACGTAGCTTCAGACCAGGCTGCTTGTTCTAGTAAATCTATTTCTTTGTTTTTCAAAAGTAATGTGCCGTCCAAGAAAGATCTCGAAGTTTCTGCTGCCGAAGGTGTCTGGGCCTATCACACTGTACGAGAAAATCACAGCTTTCGTTCCAATGATTGTGCTTCAAAAGTAATAAGTACGTGCTTTGAACCAAAGTTTCATTGTGCCAGAACAAAATCGCAAGCCATTGTAACTCAAGTATTTGCACCATTGGCTGATTCACAACTTAAAAGGGGGTTGGAAAATGCAAATTATGTTTCCTTAATGACAGACGCATCTAACCACGGGTCACAAAAAATATTACCCGTGTTGGTGAGATATTTTGATAAGTTTGATGGGGTGAAAGTAAAAATATTGGACTTACGGTCTCAGCCTGGGGAAACTTCCGAAATTATTGTCAGTTATTTAAAGGACTTGTTGCGAAAGCATAACCTAACAGACAAAATAATTTCTTTCAGTGGGGATAACACAAACTGTATGTTTGGTGGTGCAGGAAGAAAAGGAACAGAGAATGTTTATCGCAAATTGGAAACTTTTTTGCAAAGGGATATTGTGGGTATTGGATGTGCTTCGCACATTATACACAACGCTATATTAAGTGCGTCTGATTGTCTGCCAGTAGATGTAGAAGTAGTGGTTGTGAAAATATATTCACACTTCTATATTTACACAGTAAGGGTGGAAAAATTTAAAGAAATTTGTGACACCATCGATATTGAGTACCAGAAAATGTTGGGGTACAGCAAAACACGATGGCTAGCGCTAATGCCTGCCGTGGAAAGAATTTTAAAATTGTATTTGCCACTTAAGGAATACTTTCTGAGTCAACCTAAATGCCCCGTGGTTTTGAAGACATTCTTTGAAGATGAACATTCATTAATGTGGTTATATTTCATACACAGCCAAGCAGCTACCTTCCAAAACTCAGTTTTAAAAGTGGAAGGTCAGAATGTTTCTGCCATCGAGGTTACTGCGGAGATAAAAACAATGAAAGAGAACCTTCAAAATAAGATTATCACTAGATTTATTCCTCATGTACTGCGCAACTTAATGACAAACAACTGTTCAGGACCTGAAAAAGAGGATTTTACCAAGACTATTGTAACATTTTACGAGACATCATTACAATATTTAGAGCAGTGGACAACGCATTTCGAGGACTTGGAAATGTTTGAATGGGCAACTCTGAAAAAAAATCCAGAATGGTCTGATGTTCAACTAGCCGTAGACTACCTTATTGATAAAAAACACTTCGACGCGTCTTCTGATACGGAGCTTTTTGATGAAATGACTTGTGTAAATAAATACATTGAGAACCATATTTCAGTGTGGAATGATAACAAATTAGAATCTGATAAACGGTGGCTTGAACTGCTTAAACATTTGAGAGAAAACTCCATAAACCATCAGCACATCAGTAAAATCGCAGAATATGTACTAGCACTGCCAGGAAGTAATGCAGCTGTTGAGAGAGTTTTTTCTGCAATGACAAAAGTGTGGACATCGGAGAAAACCCAACTTAGGGTGAGCATTTTAAGGTCAATATTAGTGACAAAAATTAATTTTGACTTGAGTTGCCAGGACTTTTATTCAATGTTACGGTCCTCACCAGCACTGTTAAAACAAATAAGTTCAAATACAAAGTATGAGTATGATGATTGAGTCTGTATGAAACATAAAAATGTACGCTTAGAATGTTGATGCTAAAATTTACTGAGTAAATAAATATAATGTGCTTTCTTTTCTATTTACTTGTATGTCTTTAGAGGTTTGTTTAAACAACAACAACAACATCAAAATAATTGTAAAAATAAACATCTAAATTAACTGTCCATACGTTTTCAATCACAGCCCCCACCCCCACAAAAAAAAAGTGTAGGCTTATGTAGGCTTTGTTTTCTACTTGTTTTAAACAAATTACCACAAAACAGCAACGTCCGAGCTCAGCTAAATACGAAACTTTTAACTTATATCTTACTTGCAGGGGTCATGGATGGCCTCAAAATACGATTTTTCAGGCTTAAATTTTTTTTTAATCTGGGGGGAGGGGGGTTCCTCAGCCCCACTGGAGAGGTCTTCCATACCGATTATATTCCCCAAACCCCCTGGTATAAACATGTCCCACTTTAGGGCAGAACAAATCTGGTCACGTTAAGTATAACACATAATAATTCCACTAACACATATCACTATTCAAGGTTAAACATGATTTTAAAAAAATGAGCGGCAAATCATACCAATAAGTATGTTTGTAAATGAAACTCAACACCTTATATATAAGAATTAAATAGCCAAAGCTTTTATTTATGCTTTTTAGTGAGGATTACTCCATCTAGATATCATATTCTGAAAATGGAAAAATAACACCTGGACATGGAAATCAAACCCGGGACCCTTGGCTTAATACACCAATGCTCTAACCACTGAGCTATCCAGAAATTGTCCCGTTCCCATGGTCATTCTTCACTCATATTTTAAGGTAGTCTATGATTGTCGGCTATGATATCTATATGGAGTAATCCTCACTAAAAAGCATAAATTATAGCTTAGGCTATTTGATTCTTAAATATGCAATCCCTTACAACTAAAATAATTTTACAAGTGGCAGCATTAAGCCAACTACCGAGTCAAAGGTGGCTGTGTTATCTGATAGCTCGTGATCTTAATAAAAATCACACATTTGTAGCCCGCGATTTCCGCACGTCCATCATAGACTCTGTCTTAAAATATGAGTGAAGAATGACCCTGGGCACGGGACGATTCCTGGATAGCTCAGTGGTTAGAGCATTGGCATTCTAAGTAAAAGGTCTCAGGTTCGATTCTCGTGTCCAGGTATAATTTTTCAATTTTCAGAGTATGAACTTATGTATAGTTTGTTTTCTAAGAGCCAAGTTTTGGGTTTGTATATAAAATAAAAAGTCAAATTCATAATTTAAAATAAAAAACAAGATTCGACTCCACGAAGATTTTTTTTAAATGAGATTGTTCTCTACCAAAATGCCTGTTTGTTCATCTTGATAGCTGCCAGACGTATGAGGGAGGTTTTTCCAGTGTTCCTGGCACAGAGGCTCATGGGGGATATGCGTTCTGTGGGCTGGCAGCTCTGAGGCTCCTTAACAAGGAACACCTGTGTGATATGAATGCTCTTCTGGTGAGTTTCTCGTCTTAAAGTACTTGAGTTTAAGGTGGATCGGTTTAGTAATAAAGCCCCATAAACCTACAAAGCATATCAACTCAAATATCATTTCAGTTCCACTTATCTATGTGACACATTGTTTTTACTCATGAGCCTCATATAATTAAAATACAAATCCCGACTTACATGTGCTCATCTTGACAAATATTATTTAAAACAGGAATATTATCCTATTATTATTATTATTATTATTAGCACCGCATCTTACTACCTGTTCGGGTTATACGCACTTACGCTAATGTGTAATGGTAGGGTGATTGTGAGATGAAATGAAGGACCTACAGTTTAACGTGGAATCCGAACCACGGTGGAGGCCTGGCATTCCTCACATTCACAAGATGTCTTGTCAGAGGTGAAGGAAGGGTTTGTTAATCAGATAAATCTTTGCCGGGGCGGAGGATTGAACCCGGCTGCCAGCATAGAAGTCTGACACCTTACCCCTAGACCGCCAGGTCACCAATATTATCCTATTCTCCAACTATGAAAAAATTGGCTCATTAAATGTGCCAAAGATCATACTGACCTTAAGAAACTTCAATAATGAATTTAAATCATTATTTGACTATTGATTGCAGTACACGTATGGTTAAAAAAAATCTTTTTGAATTAAGCTAACAAAACTACTTAGTTTATGAATTATATATTTATTTAAATCCTTCTTAATGTTTCTCCTCTGAAATTTTGAGTGGATAAAAAAAGGTCAACACTCACATGGTTATTGGAAAAAAGTAGTTGCCCAAAATCTTTTAAAAGTATAAGATCTATTTTATCTTCTCTGATTTAGGAAGATTGAATCAAGACAAATTTTAAAAATTCACTGTTTTTACACCAGTTTGTCTCAAACCACCTGAATACAATATTATTGTTTCTGGTGCTAGCATAGGGTGTTTAATGGGTTGCCACTACCTCTTTTTCTAGTGACAGTTATGTTAAGTGTGAACTGTCTTCTTAATTATATTGTAAAAATCATATTGTGTCCTTTACTTCTATTTGCTCTTATCCCAATTTCCTGTACATTCTTTCAGACATAGCAACCCTGTGTTCAAAAAAATAAAAATAAACATTGACACCTTATTTTGTGTTTTCTTTTCCAAGAGATGGCTTGTCAACCGTCAGATGAGGTTTGAGGGTGGTTTTCAAGGTCGGACAAACAAGCTAGTGGACGGCTGCTATTCCTTCTGGCAGGGTGGTGCCTTCCCCCTCCTTCACCGAATTTTGAATGAAGAAAGTAAGTGTCTTACTATAATATGAATGGGCATGTGTGCACCTACTAGGGGTATTCATAATTCAATATAATGAATGTTTTAACAGCTAGTGTAATCTATACTTGCACATATCATGAACGTTAGTAATTCCATACGATAGTAATGCTTAATCAAAAAAATGTATCCACTTAGACGCACACGTGTGGGAACATTTCCTCTTCCATCCTCGCCCTTGCTCAATTAGTATTTGTGTCGAGCCTAGATGGTTAGTAAGATGTAGAACACCAAAATAAAAACAGCCCTCTCCAACTGTTGACTCAGACTGTAATCTGAATTTTAAAACATATTTTTATGTGTTTGTTACTGAAGGGGAGGCTTTAATAAAGTGAAAGGATCTTCATTCTTCTCACTTAGTAAAGTGGATTTTTTTTTCTGAATGAAGTGTACTTTTCTTTAGTTAACAATTTATTTTTTGTTGGTAGTGTGTATCTTTTTTTTTTTAATTGGTAAATTTTATTTATTAATCTTTTCAGGTTATGTTTGGTTATTATTTGTATATACACTTTCATTATTTAGAAGGAGGGGAGAATATGTTTTATCAGCTGATAAATATAATTAACAAGTCAGATTCGTGTAACAAAGTAGTTGGTAGATGAATTATTGTTTGAAGTTTTGTCTGTCCTTTAGATGTTAACATGGTGAGCGGAGAAAGGTGGTTATTTCACCAAGAGGCACTGCAAGAATACATCCTTATATGCTGTCAACACTCTTCAGGTGGCCTAATAGACAAACCAAACAAGTAAGTCAAAGCTTCCAAAGGCTGTAGTTTGATTCTCAGCCAGGCATACTTTTTTATTGTTGTGTTCCCCCTTGGTCCCCCTTACACACACATACAAAAATAAAAATGCAATATCTCACTGCTGCTGTTTTCACAAATTTGGTCAATTTCTGTTGATTTTTAAGTTATAAAATGGATTGCAGGATATTGGAGGGATTTCACAGATATTCTCACTTATTTTGGAAGTTAACACTATAGACTACTATTCATACATTAATCTATTGTGATACATTTCTTAAAGATCAATTTTGATCATTTAATTTTTCAATTCCATCCTTAGGAAGTTAGAAAAGTTCTGGGCCCAATTAAGGACAATATTTATGCACCTTTGTATAGGTAGCTACATTTGGTTGAAACAAGGTAGCTAGAAACCTTATGTCAAGTCATGTATGCATTTTCTCATTATTAAAAAGAGCCTATGTTAGTCATAATATGATAGTAATAAAATTCGGTCAAGTCAAATTTACTAAGCAAGTTCTTGGTGTTAAGAATCAAGTTAACAAAATTAATTTTACTATCGATTTTTCTGGTACCAGTACTCATAAGAATTGAAGAAAATTATATTGAAATATCAAATTTGATAGTTTTAAACGTAAAACATTGTAGACACTTTTTATTTCGGTTTGTTCTCTCTCTACTTGTAATAAATAAAAATGACACAAGATTAACAAAAAAGAAAGTGAGGTTTCAACAGATAGGTCAGGGAAAGTACAGAAGTACAAAACCAAATGGGCAAGAGAATTAAGCGATTAATAAAGGAAAAAAATTACACATCAACCAAGTTCACAATATGTAACTCTAATTTAAATACAGCTAGCAGAGATTTAAATATCTCAGACATCATGAAAACACCGAGTACCACACAAGGAACCAATGTAGTGTCGAAAATCATGTTTTAAAGTTGTGTTCTTTAATTCTTTTAATAATTAAATAACTGTATTAAAGGACTTTGTATGCCAACCAAGTTCACAGGACTTCTAAAATATTCTGGTGGTAGCCCTGCTCTCAAGCTACCCACTGCTGATTAGCTTTCAAATTCACCCTTCTCATGTTTCCCCCCTAGTTTATAACAATGAGGAGGCCTAATAGCTGAAATAAGATTCTATAACATGGATGGTTAAAAGAAAATCAGAAGCGAGCTCATATTTTTTCAAACTAATGTTATAATATAAAACATTTGTGTTTACAGTTTATTGCATTGTTAGTAAGATTCTTGTCTTCTTATACCTTACATATTTATTGGACAACTCAGGATAATAAATAGAAGACTATACTAAAATCAGAATATGTGCCTACGCTATAATACACTTCAATTGTTTTACTCTTACATTTATTTAATAATTATGAAAATCAATAAAAATAAATAAATATAAAATAATAAATAAAAATTTAATGAAGAAAGCCTGTTCACCTAGGGAAAGAGGAAAAATATGGGAAGAATCCAATACTCAAAGCAAGCAACTTCCATTATTATAAAATCATTTAGCCACTGAAGGATAGAGGAAGAAGGAGGCAGTTTACTAAACTGACCTGGCCACAGGCTGGAAACAGTTGGTGATAATGTTGATTTAGCCACTGGGCCTCCTCATTGTTAGACATTATACTCTTACAATATAATACCTAGAATTTATCAGAGCAGGAATCATCAAACACTAATTTGTACACTCTACCTGATGAAACTACCAAAAGCTAGTCTTTAAAATGGGTTTTTGACTTTTGTATCGACAATTTTCAACCGCAACATCACCCAAGTATAGTAGAATTCTGGTAAGAAATCAAGTTAAAAGAAGACAGACAATTTTTTTTAGTCAACATTAATAACAAATTACTATATTATTTACTCATTAGTATTATTTTATATTGATAAAATATATCTAATCATCTAGATCACATGATTTGACATATTAATAATGTAAAAGTGTTTTAGTATTTCTTGTAATTGTTAGATTCTGTTCTTCTTATCAGAAAACTTGTATACATACCTTATTGACTTGAAAATAGGCCATACTTTTCTCCCTTAAACAGACTTTATCCTTAGTGTGGCCCAATGTAAAGAGAATAGAAAGGTAGCGCCATTTGGAGGAATTTGATTATGTCATTGCTTATATCACCCAATAAACATAAATTATATTTTAGTACTAAAACAGCCACACATACATTTTTTTAATAAGTAGAGTAATGATGTTAATTAGACATTGATGTGGATTTTAAAGGCTTATTTATTATTTCAAATTCCAAAATGTGACCTGATTTTAACAACTTAGTCTGTCTTCTATATTGCTCTGTGTATGTAATATGCTGGCATATGTACTGAATGACATCACAAGCACAGCCAAACAGATGTCTACCTCCATCTGGCACTATCTTCTATTCTCTTTACATTCTTATGACCTTTAATCTCCTCCTTAAATAATACAATGTATTATTTTATGTTATAACAACTGTTGTACCTTTGAGGTAATCTTAATTGTATAGCTTCAAAAATGTTACGGACCTTGACTCTCATAATAAAAATTTAACTTGAAACCAAAATGACTGACAGAATGAAAATATCAAACCTTCTAGAGCTGATGCTACAACCTCTCACACATGTTTTCAGAGGAGCCTTTAGCATCAACTAGCATGGTCAGATATTGATCTATGTTATTTTCTCCCTCTACCTTCCAAATTTAAAGCTCGTGCGACCCACAGTTCAGCCGTAGCCTTTGTTCGAAGTGGACGTGTATCTGAGCTTTGTCAGAATTATGTTGAGTGTAAAAGTTGATCTGTGTGTTAATGTGAAGATTCTTGTAAAACTTGGGAAATCCACTACAGAAACGTACAATTTATTAAAGGAAGTTTATCTCATACTCAAGTGTTTGATTGGTTCAAAAAATTCAAGGAGGGGAGGAAAGATATTGAAGTCAATCCGCACCCCAGCCGTCCTCGCACATCAAACACTGATGTTAATATTGAAAAAGTGAGTGATATGGTTCGATAAAATCGACGCCTTAGTATTCGAGCAACTGCTGACTTAGTTAATATTGATAAGGAAACTGCTAATTCTTGAGAAAAAGGAAACATGAATGAAAATTTGTGCTGACATTCTTCATAACATTGAAATGATTCAAACTTTTTAGAAAATGTGATAACTTGTGATGAATCATGGATTTTTTAGTGATAGTTTTTTTACATCCGAGGGATTGATGGGGAAGAACGGCTCATGGATTCTTCATCAGGACAACGCACCAGCACATAAAGCGTTGTCTAGCCAGATGTTTTTGGTGAAGCACAAGATTCCCGTGTTTGAACATCCACCTTACTCACCTAATATAGCCTCGTGTGACTTTTTTTTTATCTTCTCGAGGATCAATTCTGCACTAAAAGGAACTCATTTCGAGTCTGTTGATGCTGTGAAGGAAAAAGCAATGTAGCTCATGAACAGCCTTTCAGAAAAAGACCTGAAACATTGCTTCCAAAAGTGGAAGATTCATATCGTGAGGTGAAGGGATCAAGGAGGGGACTACATTGAAGGTGATAACATGTCCTTTGAGAGTAATTTTGTAAATACACTTTTTTAGAGTATCAGTCTGGTTATTTAATAGCCAAACCTCGTATGGTTTGAAAAAGCACTGTATAGAATGGTGTATCTGACTGAAGGAAAGAAGTAACTTTTTAATGGCTTAAATACCTCACTTTTGAGGTCAAAATGAAGTTGCTGTTTTAATAAATAACACATTTTAGATTGTGATTAAAAATTCGTATCTAGACCAATGATTACGATAGAGCTAAAAAAATAATTAAAATCTTGGTAATCAAACATGTATCCGATACCTTAGCTCAGTCGGTAACCTGTATGTCTACTGAGCTAAGAGTTCCGGGTTCGATTCCTGGCATGGCTGAAAAATTTATCATTGGTAAAATAAATACCCTTTCAAAGTGATGTATTAACAACCAGGGTCTAGTTAATGTGCCTGTCCTAGTCTTAAGTTAGATTAAAAATTATATGAAGCTATGGCAGGCCTAGCCAGTGGAAAAATATATGGCTTGAGTAAAAAACTGCCACAGGCAACAATAATGGTTGTAAAGTAAAGTAATAAAACATGTAATTATTATGGACATTATAGTGTATTTGATCACTTTTAAAGTGAATTCATTTTTGAACAAAAATATTGCTTTCCCTTTCAAAGTGATCATATTTTTTAGGGTGCTCCTTATATCTAGAGGGCGTTTTATTTTTGGGTCACTACAGTATGTGCTTGATATCCTACCTACCTTTAGCTATTACTAGTACTACAGTATTTTTTTAGCAACGTGTCTTACTACCCGTGGGGGTCATACTCTTGTGTACTAATTACGTAAATAGCTCTAGGGATGAGGAAGGTTATATTTAGAGGTAGTGTACCCGCATTAGCGTGTAGAGAGAGCATAAAAATATTTCGGAAAAACCACTATCAGTACATCCGACCGGGATTTGAATCTTGATCTCCCCGTCTTCGAGAGTATAGCCTACTGAGAGAGTAGCACTTTAGAACACACGGCCAATGATGCCGGTTACATTATTTTATTGTATACGAAAGAAGGTGCTTTAAAATGCTATGAAACCAATTTTATGACAAAAACTTTTTATTTGGGAATCTTTAAATTAAAATTCAATGTTTTTTATGGTGACATTAGATTTATTTACCTTTATGTAAGGTATTTCATTATCACCTTGTATAATATAAGAAGTAATTTTAGAGTGTTGTATTTGTTGCAATTTTTATTTTATTATCTTTGATAACCATGTTATCTCTTTTGGGTTTCAGACCACGAGATATCTATCACACCTGCTACACTCTTAGTGGGCTGTCAGTAGCACAACATTCTCCTGGCGGCAAGCTGTGTGTTGTTGGAGGGGATCGTAATGAACTGGTAGGTTAAGTAACAACTAAAGTAACTTTAAAACTATAGTGGAAATATGTTATCACAAGTACCTTTCATTTTCTCTGAAAGGTTGCAAGTTTACCTTGCATAATTCCTCTATTGTGAAGCTTTTATTGTGTTTATTACTAGATGTGCATGTGTGTGTTGATTCCTGCTGGTTTTCCAATACAGTTTGTACTAATCGCCTCTTAAAAAAAGCTAACCAAAAGCACTTATTGCGCTTAGTGAAAAATTTATATTTAAGGGCCCTCCTTACCCACCTTCGCCAAGACTGAAAAAGAGCGTAAGTAAACTACTAATTAGCAAACAAGGGGAGGTTTAGAGAATTACACAAAACACGTGGTTTCCCACAGGGATCTTTAGATCAAAATCCATTTACAAAAAAAAAACTTTAGAATTTATTACAAGACAAAAGAAAAAAAATATAAAAGACATTTTTTACTATTAATTTAAAGTAAGGGAGAAAAGATTTAAATTTACAACTTTACCGATTTGTCAAAAAGAGTTACATCATAAAAAGGGTCTCTAGTAGAAGACCAGAGAAACAAAACAATATAAATAGAGATAAAGAGAATAGTCTTTAACCATCATACCTAATCCCCTGTGCGATTATAGTTTAAACCGCGTGGTATATAGGATGCCGACCGATACAAAATAGTAACATGAAAGAAAACCAGGTCTCATGGTCGACAAATTTAGCGTAACATCACTGTTACCAAAAAAAATACAAAATAAGAAAACCTAAAAAGGCATACTCAGAAAGATAACTACACGAAAACTTTACCTCATAATACCAAAACAAAAATAAAAAAAGGAAAACGACTACATGTTAAATTTGAATTAATCCACCAATTAAGTAAATAAGAAGAGCAAAAATTTAGTGTCTCGCGTCAATAGAATCTAAAGAGCGAGTGAAAGAGTTAAAGGCGTCATCTGCCTGAACCGGAAAGGGTGATTTAAGTCAGACCAATCAGGGACAAGTTCGCAAGAAAAGAAAAAAGACCAATGGTATTATAGTTGAGACTGTTGACATTTACAATACTTAGAAAACAAAAATATGCAAAAGGAACCCATAGTACAAATAAAAACCACTAAGGTAAGATTAAATACATAAAAACAAAAGGTACAGAGAGATTTAATTATTTAGTAAAGATTGAATTAATAATTTAGAAAAGCTTATTAAAAACTTTAGTTCCATTAATTTCCATCCAGATCGCCACATACTGTGGAAGTAAAATATAACTGTTCTTTAATTTAAACTTTGTCAGACAGACTTCGCTACTCGCCACTACCAGAAGCTTCAAGGTCGATAGAAACTGGGTCAGTTTATAACCAACAGTAAAAGTTACAGATTGTTACAAAATAGACCTCTGTAGGAATTTGTTGGTTTTTTTCAGCAAAAAGTGTTAAGCTGCACATGTAATACGATTACAGTTTTTGGAAGGACATTTTTAAGAGAGAAACCTCACACTTTATTTAGCCCATTGTTAAAACTTAAAAGGTTAATACTTGGGTAAGACCTACATGACTGTTTACCATTTAATTTTGGTTGTGTGTATATGTCTCACCCTTCCTTTCACCCACATCAGTGGGCATGTGGACTAAACATCAAGCTTGCCTGGCCAGGTTTGCTGTAGATTGTGGTTAGAGAATAGGGGTGTGCGAAGTCCATTTTTTAATATGAAGCAAACTTGAAGTCGAATTGAAGTTTGAATATTTTTATTAGTTGTTTAATGCTTAGGAAAAATTATATTGTGTTTGTACCGTTCACCAACTCTAACCGCTAGAGGCCATAATAGCTGAGAAGAGGGTGGGCAGAATCTTTAAGGAATTTAATGTAACAAAAATAGGAACATTTGCAAGTTTAAGAAAAAATTGAATTATTTATTCAAGTAAAACAATAGAGGTAAATAAATAATACATGGTATCGCAAGGTAAACTGAGTAGTGTTGAAAAACATATAAATATGGCATTGACTTCGCTTGTGCCTTACATTTGAGGATATATTTCACAATCTCAAAGTAATAGTAGTCCTTGATGAAGACTACGCTTGAAACAAAAGAGTTATATCATAACACATTTATTTATACGAATTAGTCTGAAAGAGACCCAATAATAATCAAAAATCGTTAATATACTAATAAAGAGCTTAAAGAGCTCCTTTACTTGGTTAACAAAGTGGCTGAATCACTCTTGTGACTTCATACTAAACAAAAAGATTAAATCATTAAGCCTTTGAATCTTTATTATATTAGTAGAGCTTGAAATATAAAGGTATAAGGTATTTCCCTTATTGGAATATCAAAGAGCTTAAAGAGCTCTTCTACACGGTTAACAACGCCTGAATCACCATTGTGAACTCTGACTAAACAAACAAGTTATACCATTAAACCTTTTAATTCTTACTATATTAATAAAGAGCTTAAAGAGCTCCACTACACGGTTAACAAAGCACCTGAATCACCATTGTTAATTCTGACTAAATCAATAAATTTTAAGATTAAATTTAAATTCAAATATCAATTCTGATCAAAATAAATTACACAAAGGTTTGACTTCCTGACATAACTCAAACTTTTGTGGGACTATTACTTCCACTAACTTTGAAGTAATCGAGAAGATTTCAACATGTTAATATTCACATTATTATAGAAAACAAAGCAATATTACATTAGAATACTGGTAATTTCTCACTAAACGAATCGGTAATTGTTAAAGTTATAGCTTATAAACCGACAAAAATAAATTACTTTTATAGTTTCTTCAAACAAAATACGTCTACAAAATTTATATTTAAACTAAATATTCCAAGCAAGAAAGAGAATCAAAAAGGGTCAACCTACTAATAAGTCTAAATATTACAAAGATACTAGCGCCCAAGCGGCAAAAGGAAACATTAAGGGCATTAGTACCACTGGCAACTCTAGAGCTTCGCAAGGATACATGACTTCAGCTTTATTATGGTAGTGTACTTCAAGCAG